>OZ014521.1:283270909-283320909 GCA_963966055.1 Lathyrus aphaca
AGGTCATCAATCATTTCAAAGGGGTATATGTGTGTTCAAGTATCATATTATATCCTCTCAAAGTCAAGAATGTCAAAAATCACAAGAACTGGGATTGGTATGGAGGCAGAGCCAAGCTTGACTGCACAGATGACCTAAAATTAGGGTTTTGGTTTCAGAGGCCATAACTCCAATTTTTTTGGTCATTCTTGTTTCTATTGGTCTCTATATGTTATAGGGAGTATGCATATCAATTTTCATGAAGAAATTCCATGGGGAAGTCATCTGATCAAAGGTTGACTTTCTAGACAAGTCAGTGCCAAATTAGGGCATCTGAGGCCCTCAATGACCCAACCAAGGGGTGATCTTCATCATTTTGATTGTATATGACCTTTATTTGATCATGGAAGAAGTTGGAAGTTCACAAAACTCAAGAATCTCAAGTTTTTGCAAAGTTGACTTTTTGGGCAAGTTTGACTTTTCATGAAAATGTCATTTTATGCAACTTTTTCAACCCTTACTTTTTGATTCAAGAAAGCTTCAAATGGAAAAACTTTGGTCATGAAAGTTGTAGAATAGATTTTTACCTTTTCAAAAAGTACAAGAACATGACCTAATTCATTTTGGATCAAAAGTTATGGTTCATCAAAGTTGGCTAAAATCACTAAGTTTCAAATTATGCACCAAATGGAAAACTTGCAAATTCTTGTACCAAGGCAATTTGTGACTTCAAAATGGTCTCTAATCTTTACACAAACATCACACAAGTCCTAAAAATCAGAATGGGCCAAAGGGATCACATGTTTATGGCCTATGGAGCAAGACTTTTTCATAGAAAACCAAAGACAAACCAAGTTGCAAAAACTCATGATGGCATTGCATCCACTTGCTAGCTACTTTGCTGATCAACCCTAGACTTTTCCCTCACCATGCTGCGCAGCCCACACCCCTTGTACTTGGCTAGAACATGACCCATGCTTTCTCTTACACAAAGTTGACAATTTGCAAAAGTAGCTACACCTATCACAAAAGGGCATGTCACATCTTCTGACCAATGGGATTTGTTTATACAAATCAATTGCAAGCCAAACACCATAACCAGCAAGCCAGAAACAAGCCAAAAGATCACTTTCTCATTTTCACTCTAAAAATCAAAAGCTTTCGAAACTCAGTATACAAGCTACAAACTCACAAACAAACTCCATAGAACTCATCACCACATCCTTCTGATCATTTCCCTGCTTTCATTCATCCTTGAAGCCTCACATAAGCCAGATACGATTCTCACCTGAGCTGGAACAGGACCTGTTCAAACTTCCAAACCAGCCAACACAAACTCCTTCTAAGCATCCAGACATCATCAAGGGACCAAAAGGAGTGGATTGCACAAAGAGAAGAGGCCAGAAAGTTGCAGACTGAAAGCTTCAAAACTCAGGTAGCTTCATGAACTTTTTTTCCAGAAATGGATTTTTAAGTTCTTAATAGCTTCTATATGCCTCCCTGATCATGAATATGTTGTTGGTTTTGAAAATGGTGAAGAGATGAGAGTTTAATCTGGTTCTGAAACATTTTGCCCTAAAACTAGTTTGATTCGATTCTCATTGTTTAGGAATGATAAATGTTGTTTGAATGGGGGTTTTGATTCGTTTTTGAGTGGGGATCATTTCTGTTTAATTAGATTTCGTTTTAGATGCGTATAGAGGGAGTTTGTGATTTTGAGTGATCGGAGAAGATGACCGGAACACTGTTCCGGTCACCTGAAAGTCATTAAGGGCTGGATTAGGGCTAATTAATTAGGGTTAGTGAGTTTGAATGCTGACCCTTGGATATGGCGCCAGGTCAATGCGCGCGTGTTTGAGTTTGAATGAGGGCCTTTGGATCTGATTACTTTTCTATTTTCAGATTAAATTCAATTTTTATTTTCCCTTTTATTCATTTAATTTCTCCATTTTATTTAAAATAGCAAAACTAATTTAAAAATTCTGAAATTTTTTATACAAGTTATTATTTAATTTCAGAACACAAAAATATTTTTATTTTTATTTTTTGCATTAAAAAAGTATTTTTAAATATTTAAAAGTTTATTTTTAATTAATTAATGAGAATTAATTTATTAAAAATACTTTTAGGTATCTAAAAATCACCAAAAAATTCATGAAACATTTAAAAACATTTAGAAACATTGTCCAACCCTCAAACCAAATTTATTTTTTGATCTTGATGCATTTTGAGAATTTTCCATGGAATTAAAATCATTTTGATGCATTATTTTGATCCAAACTTCCAAAAATCACTTCTGCCTAACCATGATGAGTTGGACTTTGATTCTTTTTGAATTGTGTTTGGCATTTCATGTAGTTTGTGAGATTAAATGTCCATGATTTGATCTTTCATTTTTCATTTGTTTGGCATTTTTCTTGTTAAGGAACCCTAAAACCCTAGAAAACTTAGGAAAATCATAACTTGAATTAGGTTAAGAGTTGGAGCTTCTCCATTGGGCAGTGAGTTAGTATAGGTTTAGGGATCCTTTGAGTTTATTTTCATTTTTTTATCTTGGTGTTTGCTTCTGATTTTGGTTTGTGTTTGATGCTTTGATCATAAACCCTAATTTGGGCTTCCATATGCATCCATTTTGCATTTGCTTGCATAACATGACTTGCCATAGCATTTTATGCATTCTTGTGATCCATTTGACATCATAAGACATATTGAAAGCATGTTTGATCATTGCATCTTGCATTTCCCATGTTGTATGTCATTTGCATCTCATAACTTTTCATGTATGTTCATGGTCCTAAACTTGTTCCATTTGCATCCACATGTTTGTATGATCATTCTCATGCCTTGATTCATGTTTGCATCATCTCATAACATCACTATCACCTCATATTTGCTTCTGGTTTTGATTTGCATCATGCCATTTCATTTCATTTTCCATTGCATTGCATTCCTTTCAGCTAACTTTTCAGGTGGTAAGCAAATTTGAGAAGTGAATTTGCCTTCACTTCTCACAACTTCTTTTCATCTCTTTCATGCATCCTTGCTGCATTTTACTTTGTGCTTGAGATTGAGCTTGCTCATTCTTCTTCTTCCCACTTTCTTTCCTCAAGTGACTTGTCTTCTTAAATGAAGCAAGTTACTTTGCTTCTCTTTGTTCCTTTCATCTGCTTCCTGGTGGTTCCATTGAAGACTTCTCTTGTAAACCTCACAAACCTTAGGAACAACCAAGCATGACAATGATTAGGGTTTTGTTTAGTCTCCCCTCTTAGTTTTACCTTTGTGTCTCTTTTGAGTCTTCACTTCTCACCTCATAATCAGGGACTAAACCCTAAAGGCTTTAAGGCTTTGTGATTAAGCTTATGCCTGTATCCTTCTATTAGGATGGAGTGTATAACTTTAATCCTAAGTGTTAAACCCTTAATGTGTTTAAATCCTTTAATCAATCCACTTAATAATCATCAAGGCATCACACTTGTAACTTGGGCCTTGCATTGGGGTTCTAATTCTTCCTTAACTGGTTAAGAAGGACTAACCCTAGTGTTAATGGACAAGTCCCCCTCAAGTTGTCTTACAAATTATAAAAATCACTTCATCATCTTATCATTAAATAAAATCCACTTAACCAAAGGCTTGTTTTGTCATGAGATTAATCCCTAATCATGGATTAAGTTGAGGAGTTTTCCTCAGCTTAAACATTCTCATCTATTATCCTTCTATTAGGATGGTGTAATGAGTCTGTTTAATCCCTGATTATGGCTTAACCTCATTACTTAACACTAAACAAAAACACCAAAAAACATCTAAATAATCACAAGTAAGTTAATGATCTTAATCCTGCATCAAAGGTGATTAAGTGTGAGAAGCTGACTTCACACTTAAGGTATTCTCATTACCCCTAATCAGAGGGAAGATGTGATGAGTTTACTAAATCCAATGGTTTAGGCTTAAGCTCATTAACTTATGACAAACTTTCAAAAGCAATAAAAAAACTGAAAACACAAAAACAAACAATAATCGTCTCCTCCGGGATTCTTTTCTCATCTCATTCACTCACAAACGAGAACTTGCTTCTTCCGTCTAATGCAAGACAGTTTGCATCTGTGCCAGACAGATCATACACTTGAGCATAGGCAAGTAAGCAGTTCACAAGTCAATTCACCTTTCAGTCTCTTTGGGTCGAACTACGGTGTTCTGACTTCCTCATTGCACGAGAGGATACGTAGGCATAACTTAACAGTTATCGAACAAAAGTCTCTGTATATTCCCCCTCTTCCAGCATTATTCTTTAAGCCTCATTATCTTGAGCATTGCGCTCTTTCCTTGCACTGACACTTGCTTATTGCACTTCACACTTTCTTCCAGCACTGACACTTGCATTCTTTTCCAGGTTTTGCACACAAAATAGCACTGACACTGCCTCTTTAAACACAAAATCTTTCAAGCGTGGATCCCGTCGAGTACGGCGGACAATCTGGGTGCTAATACCTTCCCAGGTTGTAACCAACCCCCTTTCTCAGTTTCTCTGGTTCGCAACCGTCTTATCCATCTTTTTCTAGGTCTGTGCAGCATTGCCTTTCCTCCGGGATAAAAATGCCTAGCTGGCGACTCTTTTCTTTTCCAGTGAGTTCACTGCTGTGTGTTCTCATTGTCCCTTTCGCCGACCGTTCGCGTCTGTACCTTTACTTGGGCCAGTCCCATTTATCGGGAGCGACAGCTTGGCGACTCTGCTGGGGACCCTTATACTGCAACCAGGGCTTCTGGTTCCTTTTGTGGGTTCCTCCTAGCGCTTTATTGATTTGTGTTTACTGGGGTGTTATGTGCTATCTGTGTTTGTATATTTGTATTTATTTTTGCTTTATGTACAGTTGCTTTACTGCTTTCTTTATTGCTTTATGCATATATCATACTGTCATACTATGCTGGCTGGATCTGTTTGTTTGCTTTGGTGGGTGGGTGTTCTATTGAGAGTTGAGGTCCTATACCTGGGACCTGAGTGACACCTAGGCTAGAGTGGTTCATATTCTTTCCCATTCCATCTCGGTCTGGTGCGGGAATATGAAACACGGTTCAGATATGGGTTTCTTCTTGAGAACTCTGTGTTGCAGATTTCCTGCAATGCTAGGGCTATCTGGGAAGCCTGCTAAGTCTGGATGACCTTTAGTATTGACCTTCAGAAACTGAGGTGAATTAGAGGAGGAACTTTTATGGTTATTATAAACATTGTACCTCCGGGTTAGAAGTGTTTATACTTCTCATAACTGATCCAAGTCTGAGGATCCTTGTTTTAGAACACCACCTGTGAGGGGGTTGGGCTGTTTACAGGTTTGCAGGTACCCTTGACCTCAGCATACCCTGTTACTTTGATTTGATTAAGAATACTCCATGTTGGAACAGTTCTTGTGATTCTAAACCCTGGACATGTGACTCTTTATTTGAGTCCCCCACCTTGGTTACTGGACTTATAGACCTCCATCTGGATTTCTTGAACATACTTGGACTTATATCAGAGCACTTGATCAGATCCAGCTCAGTCACAAACCCTTGCATATCATTTGCATACATCATCATTGCATCATTTTGACATTTGTTTATTTGTTTTTCAGGGTATCCATCTTCATTTTTGGCTTGGTTTTGACCCCATCATCAGTATAGACCTATCTTCACCAGCACCTGCTTCAGCTATCTGCTACCTGTTTCAGTCACCTGCATCATCAGTCCCAGCCAGTCAGTGGCCCATTTTCAGTGTTATCATCAGCACCTGTCTCAACTCTTCTTCAACAACATGGCACCTAAAAAGAGTAATATCTCCTACCACTTCTTTCAGCCTGAGTTAGCTGACATCAGGAGGATTCAGACCCTGATCACTCCAGACCATATACCACTCTTCAGAGAACACTATGGAGACATACTTGATGTGGTTATGGATTTGGACCCTTCACAGAGGAGCCTGATTCATACTTGCCTTCAGTTTTATGATCCCCCACTGAGGTGTTTCACTTTTCAGGATTTTCAGTTGGGCCCTTTATTGGAAGAGTACTCATCTTTGGTTGGTATACCTATTAGGGGTGGAGTCCCTTTCAACCCTGAGATGGTCTTTCCTGGTAATGAAGAAGTAGCAAAGGCATTGCATCTGGAACCAGTTTTGATTGGGCAGCATATGACTACTAAGGCTGGAATCTCTGGCCTGCTGTCGCTCCCGAAGATTTGCATCCCGGTACAAGCGCGAACGGTCGGCGAAGGGAACAGTGAGAACACACAGCCGTGAACTCACTGGGGAATGAATAGAGTCGCCAGCTAGGCATTTTTATCCCGGAGGAAAGGCAATGCTGCATAGACCTAGAAAGATATGGATAAGACGGTTTGCGAACCAGAGAGACTGAGAAAGGGGGTCGGTTACAACCTGGGAAGGTATTAGCACCCAGATTGTCCGCCGTACTCGACGGGATCCACGCTTAAAAGATTTGTGCTTTAAAGGGGTAGTGTCAGTGCAATCTGTGTATAAAGTAGCTGGAAAGAATGTACAGGTGTCAGTGTATAGTGTATGAGTGATGTGATGTATGAAAGTGTCAGTGTAGGAACAGAATGAAATGCTCAAGATCATGAGGCTAAAGAATGAAGCTGAAAGAGGGGGAATATACAGAGACTTTTGTTCGATAGCCGTTAAGTTATGCCTACGTATCCTCTCGTGCAATGAGGAAGTCAGAACACCGTAGTTCGACCCAAAGAGACTGAAAAATGAATTGACTTGATGAACTGCTTGCTTGCCTATGCTCAAGTGTATGACCTGTCTGGCTCAGGTGCTTACTGTCTTGCATTAGACGGAAGAAGCAAGTTCTCGATTGTGAGTGAATGGGATGAGAAAAGAATCCCGAAGGAGACGATTATTGTTTGTTTTTTTGAGTTTTCAGTCTTTTATTGCTTTTGAAAGTTTGTCATAAGTTAATGAGCTTAAGCCTAAACCAATGGGTTTAGTAAACTCATCACATCTTCCCTCTGATTAGGGGTAATGAGAATACCTTAAGTGTGAAGTCAGATTCTCACACTTAATCACCTTTGGTGTAGGATTAGGATCATTAACCTACTTAGGATTAATTAGATGTTTTTGTGGTTTTTGTTTAGTGTTGAGTAATGAGGTTAAGCCATAATCAGGGATTTAACAGACTCATTACACCATCCTAAAAGAAGGATAATAGATGAGAATGTTTAAGCTGAGGAAGACACCTCAACTTAATCCATGATTAGGGATTAAACCCATGACAAAACAAGCCTTTATTAAGTGGATTTTATTTAATGATATGATGATGAAGTGGATTTTATGGTTTGTAGGACAACTTGAGGGGGACTTGTCCATTAACTCTAGGGTTAGTCCTTCTTAACCAGTTAAGGAAGAATTAGAACCCTAATGCAAGGCCCAAGTTACAAGTGTGATGTCTTGATACTTATTAAGTGAATTGATTAAGAGATTTAAACACATTAAGGGTTTAACACTTAGGATTAAAGTTATACACTCCATCCTAAGAGAAGGATGCAGGCATAAGCTTAATCACAAAGCCTTAAAGCCTTTAGGGTTTAGTCCCTGATTATGAGGTGAGAAGAGAAGACTCAAGGAGACACAAAGGTAAAACTAATAGGGGAGACTAATCAAAACCCTAATCATTGTCATGCTTGGTTGTTCCTAAGGTTTGTGAGGTTTTCAAGAGAAATCTTCAATGGAACCACCAGGAAGCAGATGAAAGGATCAAGAGAAGCAAAGCAACTTGCTTCATTCAAGAAGTCAAGTCACTTGAAGAAAGAAAGTGGGAAGAAGAAGAATAAGCAAGCTCAAACTCAAACACATACAAAAATGCAGCAAGGATGCAAGAGAGTTGAGAAGAAAAGGCATGAGAAGTGAAGGCAAATTCACTTCTCAAGTTACTTACCACCTGCAATGTTAGAAAGAAATGCAATGCAATGCAAGATGAGATGAAATGATATGATGCAAAGCAAGACCAGAAGCATTTTGATGATGATTATGATGTTATGAAGTGCTGCAAACATGAGGCAAGACAATGGGGATGCTCATACAAGATTATGAATGCAAATGATGCAAGCTAAGGAGCATGAACAAACATGAAATGTTATGAAGCAAACAAGACAAATGACATGGCACATATGCAATGCAATGATCAAAGATGCTTCATACATGTCTTAAGATGTCAAATGAATCATGAGAATGCACAAAATGCAAAGACAAGTCATGTCATGCAAGGAAATGCAAGAGGGATGCAAGAGAAGGCCCAAATTAGGGTTTATGGATCAAACATCAAACACAAACCAAAAACAGAAGCAAACCCTAAGATAAAAAATGGAAAATGGCACTCAAAGAAGCCCTAGACCTATAATGAATCACTGCCCAAAGGGGAACTCTCAACTCTCAACCAAACTCAAGATATGATTTTTACAAGTTATTAGGGTTTTTTAGGGTTCTTATCAAAACAAATGCCAATCAATTAGGAAATGCAAGATCAAATCATGGCCTTTTTATCCTTGAAAATACATGTCAAATGGAAAACAATGCAAAAAGAATCAATGTCTCAACCTTCACCAATAGGCAGAAATGAATTTTTAAACTTATGATCAAAATAATGCACAAAATAAGATTTAATTCAATGAAGAATTCTTAAAATGCATCAAGATCAAAAAAGAAATTTGGTTTGAAGGTTGGACAATGTTTCTAAATGTCTTAGAACATTTCATGAATTTTTTTGTAATTTTTAAATACCCAAAAGTATTTTTAATCAATTAATTCCCATTAATCAATTAAAAATAATCTTTTAAATATTTAAAAATACCTTTTTTAATGATAAAAAATAAAATAAAAATATTTTTGTGTCACAAAAATTAATAAAACCCTAAAGAAAAAGTTTCATAATTTTTATGATTTTTTAACTATTTTAAATAAATTGTGCAATTTAAATGAAATAAATATGAATAAAAATTAAAAGAAAATGAAAGTAAACAGATTGGATGGCCAGGATTGCTCCTGAGTTTAAAAGCATTGACTGCGCGCCAGAATGAGAGGCCCAGATTGTTTCTGATTAAATTAACTAAAATATGATTAATTAACCCTAACACGTGGATTAGGGTTAATCAAAGAGATCCTGGCCCTTCCCTTGCGCGCGTAGTCAACAAATTCAACGCATCCTACGGCCAATATTCAAACCAGCATTAATTATGGGATTAAACCCTAATCACACTCAGGTGGCCGGAGAGGACTTCCGGTCGTCTTCTCCGGCCAGAAGCTCACCTGAAAATCTTCAAACTTCCTAAAAACGTAACATAAATGAAATCTAAGACCAGGGAAATGATCCTCTCACTCTCACGAATCAAACCCCTAACCTAAGACAAATTTATCTTTCCTAAATCATCTGAATCGAAGCAAACAATTTCTAGGGTTCGTGAGCTTCAGACACAAATTAAATGCTTAAAACAAAACCATTTCAAAAACTAAAGGTACCAGAATGATCAGTGCATCATGAAGAACAAGTTTGTAACAATAAAAGTCATTTCTGGAAAAATTAATTTCGAGCTACCTGAGATTTGGAGCTTTCAGTTTTGGGGCTTTCTGGCTGTTTCCTTTGATGCAAGCTACTCCACTTGATCCCCCAAGTGTGTTTGAATGCTCAAAATGAGTTTGTGTTGGCTGGAGAAGAGGATTCGAAAGGAACTGCTTCAGTTCAGTCAACAATGGCAGATGAGATTCTGGCACTTTCAGGCTGTGAAAAGGGGTTGTTTGTGATCTATGAAGTGTGTTGAGAAGGTTTGTGGTGTTGGTTGGTGTGTTTGTGAGCTAGGATAAGAGTTTCGAATGAAACTGCAGCTTGAGATGAATGATGGCAATGAAGTTTTCAGGCTTGTTTCAGGCTTATGCTTGGGGTGTTTCTTGTCTATGAGGTGTGGTGAGTTGAGTGATGATGAGAGTTTGAGTGTTTGAAGACTGTGGAGAGTGATTCGAAGGAACTGCAATGTGGGAGGTTTTTTGTGTAAGTGGTGAATGTGTGTGCTTCAGCCTTGGTTCTCATGTGTTATGGCCAGCAAACTGATTCAATAAACAATTGCAAGTGGCTGGTGGATGTGACCTGGCCTGCAGAGATAGGTGTGGCTACTTTTGCTCAAAGTCCACTTTTGTGTAAGATAGGGCATGGCTCAAGTTTAGGCAAGTACAAGTTGGGTTCTGGTGCAGCATGGTGAGTGTGAGAGGCTGGCTTGACTCAAGGATCAATGCAGCAAGTTGGTGAAAAGGTCATGAGTGTTTTGCAACTTGGTTAGCTTTATGGATTTTCATGAGAAAAGTCAAGTTACATGAACCAAACCATGAGCAAACTTGATCCAAATCTGATTTTTGTGACTTAGAGGATGTTTACATAATGGTTTGACATGAATTAGAGGCTTCATTTGACTTTGGTTCAAGACTTTGCAAAATTTCCTTTTTGTGCATAACTTGAAAATCAATGATTTTTGCTAACTTTGCAATGCCATAACTTTTGATCCATGAAGAGTTTGATCATGTTCTTGTACTTTTTGAAAAGGGAAAGATGAGATCTACAACTTTCATGACCAAAGTTTTTCCATTTGAAGCCTTTTTGGATCATGAATCAAGGCTTGAAAATTGGCCTAAAATGAGGCATTCTTGAAAAGTCAACTATGCCTCAAAAAGTCAACTTTTGCAAAAACCCTAAATTCTTGATTTTATGCACTTCAACCTTCTTCCATGATCAAATAAAGATCATATACACTCAAAATGATGAAGATCACCCATTGGTTGGGTCATTGGGGGCCTCAGATGCCCTGATTTTGCACTGACTTGTCTGAAAAGTCAACCCTTGATCAGATGACTTCCCCATGGAATTTCTTCATGAAAATTGATATGCATATTCCCTATACCATATAGAGACCAATGGAAACAAGAATGACCAAAAAATTTGAGATTATGGCCTCTGAAACCAAAACCCTAATTTTAGGTCAACTGTGCAGTTCAACCTGGCTCTGCATCCACTCAAACCCTAGTTCTTGTGATTCCTCTGCAATTTTGACTCTGTGAGGATGTAGCATGATACAAGAACACACATGGACCCTTCTGAGATGATTGGTGGCCTTTGGAGTGTCTCAAGAAGCTTTGGGATTGCTCAAATCACAAACCCTAGGTGCAGATGACTTAGAAACTATGCAGTGAATCAAACATGAGATATGAGATTGTATGATTGTGTTTATGCATATGAGATGATCACAAGCCATGGTGTGAATGGGTGAGGGCAAATTTGGGGTGTTTACACCTGCATCTGGATTTCTTGATCTCTCAGGCTACTTTGAAGGCTTCTTTGGGAGAGTGGAAAGCAGTCTGTGCTTTATTGGCCCTGAGCATATATGGGATCATATTATTTGCAGATGAACCTAGATTCATTAGCAAGAATGCAATCCATCTTTTCATCCTGAGGAACCCAGTGCCCACTTTATTGGGGGATTTCTACTACTCAGTGCACCAGAGGAATGAAAAGCAGAGGGGGAGATTAGTGAGGTGTTGTGCTCCTTTGTTCCATACTTGGCTTCTCAAGCATTTGCCCAAGACAAATGCATTTTTGAATCCTCATCAGCAGAAAAACTGGGCTAAAAGACTCACTGCTCTGACTTCAGCTGATATCAGGTGGTGCACTCAAAGCACAAAGGGCAGGGATATCATTACCAGTTGTGGGCAGTTTCCCAATGTACCCCTGATAGGAGTTAAGGGTTGCATTAACTACAACCCCCTGCTATTCAAAAGGCAACTGGGCTATGCACTGGTCCACACTCCTAAGGCACAAGACTTGGCTGAGACTCTTTACTGTGAGAACAAGCCTAATCTGGCTATTGTCAGGCAGGCAGCCTGGGCCTGGGACAATGTTCAGACTAAAGGAGTAACCATTCTAGGGAAGTACAACAATGTGGCATCAGCACAATACTATGAGTGGTCCCATGCCAGGGCTCAATTTTCTGGGATGCCCTTCACCATGGAAGATATACCTGGACCATCCTTAGCACCACCTCCTGCCACTGTTAGCTTAGAGGAGTTTGAGAGTTTGAAAGAAAGAAATGAGAAGTTGACTCAAGCTCTACAGAAGACCCTCTGGGAGAGGAGTGATGGTAGGTTGGATATTGAGAGGTTAGAGAAATTGAAGTTGGAGCATCTGGCCAAAATTGAGAAGTCTGAGGATTACATCAAGAAGTCTAGGGCTGGAGAGCAGATCTTGAAGAATGCTTGCAAGGAAGCCCAGTTCCAGAAAGCCAGGACATACTTGTATCTAAAGGAGAGTCAAGCTAGGTGGGTCAGGATCACCGAGGCTCGTACTCTGGAAGATAAAAGGACTCAGGACAAAATTGAGTAGCTGGAAGCTAGTGCAAAAGAGCAGCAGGAAGCCCTGGCAGCAGCCCAAAGGGAGATCTCAGAGCTGAAGATCAGAGCTGGAGTGAAGAGGTTAAAAGACCAGAGTCAACACAAGAAGCTAACTGCAGCTGTTACTACCTGGAATCTCCTTATCAGGAATCTCACGGAGCGTCCAGCTGATCCTGTGACTGAAGCACTTCTCAAGGAAGTTCAGGAGGATGAGTTTGGTCTTGGTGTCTGACTTTTGCTTATTGTTGCTTTCATTTCATGTACTTTTTTTTCTTATGATGTATTTTGACCTCTCGGGGCATGTTTTGTAAAGAACAAACTATGTATCGTTTGCCTTTTGTAATATATGTAGCAGTTTGTTCCATCTGAGTTTACTTCAAAAGCAACATCAACAGCATCTTCTAGGGTCTGGAAAGGTCAAAACCAAGTGCCAAGACCGGATACCTTGGAAACAAATAAGCATATTGCATTGCATGCTAACCCTTTGTTTGTTTTGTAGGTTTGTTTTGTTATTATTGCTAACTCTGTTGTGATATTCAGGAACTATTGCTCGACGTCGGGTATTTCCACTCAACCGTCCACACCGATATCCAACCCGTAACAATCTTCCGGGCATACAGATGGACCAGGTACAACAGGACCTTGCAGAGGTCAGAAACCAAATGGCCAATGAAAGATTGGAAATGAGAACTCAGATGACGCAGTTTATGGAAGTGATGAACAATATGGCTCAGAGCCAAGAAAGATTGAGGGCAATGGTAGAAAGGCAGAATCAGGAAGATCCCCATATAGGGACTGATGGGACAAGCAACAATGAGAGGGTCCAACCTCATGTCAACCCCCCTGTATTTGGACCCCACCTTCATCCAGAGATCAACATTCCTGCTAATGTTCAAGGGACTGCCACTGCAGGCAGAGTGCTGCAAGAAGACCCCCAGTAGGATCAGTTCACAGTAATGGGTGCTGGGGAAGAGGCCTATGACAGAAGGCTGGATGAAATTGCTGAAAAATTAAGATCCTTGGAGTCTCAAAACTCTTTAGGTTTTGATGTTATGGACATGGGCTTAGTGGACGGGGTCAGGATTCCCCATAAGTTTAAGCCTCCTTGTTTTGAGAAATACAACGGGACTTCCTGCCCACGGACCCACTTACAATCCTTTTTGGGAAGGTTGAAAGCCTATACCATGGACGAGAAGCTATGGATGTTTTATTTTGAGGATAGCTTAACAGGAGCTTCAAGGGAATGGTACTCACATCTGACTAGAGCGACCATCAGGTGTTGGAAGGACTTGGCAGAGGCCTTCATCAGACAATACCAGTATAATTTGGATATGGCACCCAACAGGACCCTCCTGATGGGGATGTCGCAGTCATCTAGGGAAAGCTTCCGCGAGTACGACCAAAGGTGGAGGCAGCTGGCTGCTGCTGTCCAGCCACCTATGTCAGAGAGGGAGATGGCAGATATGTTTATGAACACCCTCCAGGGGACATACATTGATAGGCTGGCTGCTTTCTCTTCTACCAGCTTTGCAGATGTCGTTATAGCTGGAGAGAGAATTGAGAGCCTGTTAAAGATGGGCAAAATTTCTGACAACGGTGCCAGCTCATCCAGCAACACAAGGAAGCCTTTTGTAGGCCCAAGAAGAACTGGTGAGACCAATGCTATCCATACCAGCAGGGGCAGACCCCAATATGTTCATAGGTCTGTGGCAGCAGTCACCATTCCCGCTCCAGTTCATCCACAACCAGCTTATCAACCACAACAACAAAATTATCAACAACAAAATCAGTATCCTCCTCAGAGAAGCTACAACAACACCAACAACAACAATCAGCAAAGACCGTTCCAACAGAGACCTTCTCAGGCCAATAGGGTGATCGATCCGATCCCTATGCCATATGCCACATTACTGCCACAACTCCTAAAACTCAACCTGGTTGAGCTAAGGACGTTGGCACCTCCAGATCCCACAAGTCTACCCAGAAATTACGACTCCAACACCAGATGTGCTTTTCATTCAAATGCACCGGGCCACAGTACAGAAAAGTGCAGAGCTTTGCACATGAAGGTACAAGACTTGGTAGACTCTAAGGCTCTGAATTTTGCACCACCACCAAATGTTAACAAGAACCCTATGCCAAACCACGGAGGTCCCAGAATCAATGCTATTGAAGAAGACAAGCCGTCTTACTTGATAACCAGTGTGGGTCAGATTCGGACACCGTTGGTAGAGATTAAAGCCCAACTCCTTGAATGTCAAATGTTCCCGGGATGTGAGCTAGGGTGTGCTTATTGCAACATTTCAGTGAATGGTTGCGATAACTTGAGAGATGGCATAGATGGTCTCATCTAGAGTGGCCTGCTTCAAATCACAACATCAATTCCTACCAATCCAGCAATCTCATCAGCAACAATTCCCGTGTCTTCTACAACTGCAACAACCATTGTTCCAAACAACTCTTCAATTTCATCAACCAGTGCTTCATCTGTTACTTCAACAGATCAAATATCAGCAAACATCCTTTCTACAACTTCAGCACCACTTCATTCAGAGTCTCCTACAACAACAACACCCATCCTTCCAACAATGTCTCCTACAACTTCAGCAGCAAATGTCTCAACAGTTACGATTTATTATGATCCTGAAAATGATTCTGCCTACAACTCACAAAATACCACTCCCATCAGAGCACCAGTCACAATATACTATGATCCACAGACTATCACAGTCCCTTCTGCAGCTGCCATCAGCCCGGTCACCATCACGGTGCCTGGGCCAGTACCTTATGAAAGCAGTAATGCCATCCCTTGGCATTATGGCTCTGATCTATACTGCGGAGGACAGAAAATCACTCTTGAATCATCAACCCCTGCACCACAAATAGATAATGTGGGAGGAGGCGGAGGCTTCACTCGAAGCGGACGTCTCTTTGCTCCACAAACTCAGAGAGCCACTGCCGAAGCAGAAGCTGCTGCCAAGGCAAAAGGTAAGAGCTTGGTGCAAGAAGAGCAAATTGTTAAAGAAGCTTTGAAAACACCCTTTGATCAAGAAGTTGATGAATTCATGAGAATCATCAAGAGAAGTGATTACAAAATAGTGGACCAGCTTCACCAGACGCCTTCCAAGATCTCAATCCTATCATTGCTTATGTGCTCCGAGGCTCATCGGAACGCACTACTAAAAGTCTTGCACGCAACTTATGTGCCAGAGGAGATCACCGTCAATCAGTTGGAAGCTGTGGTTGGAAATGTTAATGCTAGTCATGGGCTAGGGTTCACCAACACTGATTTGACTACGGAAGGCCGCAATCATAACAAGGCTTTGCACATTACCATGGAATGTAAAGGTGCAGTTCTTTCCCATGTGCTGGTAGACACAGGGTCATCCCTCAATGTCTTACCTAAAAAAGCCCTTGTGAATCTAGAGTATGACAGATTGGCATTACGTCCCAACAACCTGGTAGTGAGAGCCTTTGATGGTTCCAAGAGATCGGTTCTTGAAGAGATTGAGTTGCCTATAACGATTGGCCCACAAACTTTCAAAACGACCTTCTACGTGATGGATATACAGCCTGCCTACAGCTGTCTATTGGGTAGGCCATGGATTCACGCCGCTGGCGTCGTGACCTCAACCCTTCACCAGAAGTTAAAATACGAGTGGGAGGGTCAAGTCGTTACTATCTGTGGAGAGGAGGATATTTTTGTTAGCCATCTGGCTACCTACAAATACATTGAGATGGATGGGGAGATCCACGAAACAATGAGTCAAGGGTTTGAGACCTTGAACATAAATGAAACATCTGCTGTACCTGGAACCTCAATGACATCTTATCAACAAGCCCGGAAGGTTGTTGAAGAAGGAAATGCCCAAGGCTGGGGCAAACTGTTACCGGTGGAGAAGAAAGAGGATAGATTTGGGTTGGGTTACAAACCAACTCAACGAGATCAAGCAGAGGCTGCTAAAGAGCCCAACTTTGTTAGTGGGGGAATGCTCACCCCTGATGCTGTCAAAAATTTGGAAGACGAGGTTGAAAGCGACCGCAACCTGGAGAGTTGGATCCGTCCAAAGATCCCGAGGAGCAGTATCTCAAACTGGTCTTCCCAGGAAATTATAAGAGTTACTCATGCAGAGTAATTATTATTTCCTGTATTTTTATAGCATGCATCAAAGTCTTGCATCTTGCCCAAGATGACAAAACTCATTTTGTAATCGGGCCATCTGTAATTTTTGTGCAACAAGATTAATCAATGAAATATCAGACATCTTTTGCAAATGAGTCTTTTTCTTTTCCGCTCACTGTTTTTCCATTTTTCTTTTTGTACAAAAAATAAATGGCAGTGTTTTCAAAATGACAACTTTATTTCACTTTTCTAAACAAGATTAAAATCAAATCACTAAAATGAACCAACTGAACCCTTGCAGAGTGTGCCTTCTAGACCGCACCGACAACAGCACGGTTATGACTTCGTATGACTTTGACAATCCAATCAATCAAGCTGATGAAGGGGTTGAAGAAGAGTATGAGCTTCCTGAAGAGCTAGCCAGGTTGTTGAGACAAGAGGAAAGGGTTATCACTCCTCATCAGGAGGAGGTAGAGACGATCAATCTTGGTACAGATGAAAATGTGAAAGAAGTTAAAATCGGGGCCTGCCTACAAGACTCGGTGAAGAGACAACTGATTAACCTGCTTCAAGAGTATGTGGATGTGTTTGCTTGGTCTTACCAAGATATGCCAGGGTTGGACACCGATATTGTTGTGCACAAGCTACCTTTAAGAGAAGAATGCCCGCCGGTTAAACAGAAACTGCGCCGTACTCGCCCAGACATGGCAATGAAAATCAAAGAAGAGGTACAGAAGCAGTGGGACGCCGGGTTCCTTGCTGTAACTAGCTATCCACCGTGGGTTGCTAATATAGTACCTGTGCCTAAGAAAGATGGCAAAGTAAGAATGTGTGTTGACTACCGGGATCTGAACAGAGTCAGCCCGAAAGATGACTTCCCACTACCTCACATTGATGTATTGGTGGATAACACGGCTCAGTTCTCGGTGTTCTCCTTCATGGACGGATTTTCAGGATACAATCAGATTAAAATGTCACCTGAAGACATGGAGAAGACAACCTTCATCACACCCTGGGGAACGTTCTGTTACAAGGTAATGCCATTTGGACTGAAGAATGCCGGTGCAACATATTAACGGGCTATGGTGACGTTATTCCACGATATGATCCATAAAGAAATAGAATGTTATGTGGATGACATGATTGCCAAGTCCCTTACTGAAGAAGATCACTTGGTGAATCTGCTGAAGCTATTCAAGCGCCTGAGGAAGTACCAACTGAAGTTGAATCCCAACAAGTGCACATTTGGGGTGCGATCCGGCAAGCTGCTGGGATTCATTGTGAGTGAGAAGGGGATTGAAGTTGACCCCGACAAAGTCAAAGCTATTCAAGAGATGCCTGCACCGAAAACTGAAAAAGAAGTTCGAGGGTTTCTAGGTAGATTGAACTACATCTCACGGTTCATATCTCACCTTATAGCAACCTACGAACCCTTGTTCAAATTGCTGAGAAAAGAACAAACGGTCAGGTGGAATGAAGACTGCCAGAAGGCTTTTGACAAGATCAAGGAATACCTACAAGAGCCTCCAATCCTTATGCCTCCAGTTGAAGGAAGACCTCTGATAATGTACTTGACAGTATTAGAAGAGTCAATGGGGTGTGTGCTGGGCCAGCATGACGAGTCTGGTCGAAAAGAGTATGCAATATACTACCTAAGAAAAAAGTTTACCGACTGTGAACAACGTTATTCGCTGCTCGAGAAAACTTGTTGTGCTTTAGCGTGGGCTGCTCGCCGACTGAGACAGTATATGTTGACCCACACTACCTTGCTGATTTCAAAAATGGACCCAGTCAAGTACATATTTGAGAAGCCAGCACTTACCGGACGGGTTGCAAGATGGCAAATGATTCTTACAGAGTATGACATCCAGTACACTTCTCAGAAAGCCATCAAGGGCAGTGTACTGTCTGAATATCTTGCTGAGCAACCTATTGATGATTACCAGCCTATGAGGTTTGACTTCCCTGATGAAGACATCATGTTCATAAAAGCAAAAGATCATGAAGAGCCTGTTCACACTGAAGGGCCTGACCTGGAGAAAGAATGGACCATGATGTTTGATGGGGCTGTTAATATGAATGGTCGTGGTGTTGGTGCAGTACTCATTACACCTAAGGGAGTCCACATGCCTTTCTCGGCAAAACTCACTTTCAACTGCACTAACAACGAAGCTGAATACTGTAAACACCCCAAATTTGCCCTCACCCTTTCACACCATGGCTTGTGATCACCTCATATGCATAAACACAGACATATCATCTCACATCTCATTTTTGATTCACTGCACAGATTCTAACTCATCTGCACCTAGGGTTTGTGATCTGAGCTATCCCAAAGCATCCTGAGCCATTCCAAAGGCTACCAATCAACTCAAAGGGGTCCATGTGTGTCCTTATATCATATTTCACCTCCTCAAAGTCAAAATTGCAGAGGAATCACAAGAACTAGGGTTTGAGGTGATGCAGAGCCAGGTTAGACTGCACAGTTGACTGAAAATTAGGGTTTTGGTTTCAGAGGCCATAACCCCAAATTTTTTGGTCATTCTTGTTTCCATTGGTCTATATATGGTATAGGGAGTATGCATATCAATTTTCATGAAGAAATTCCATGGGGAAGTCATCTGATCAAGAGTTGACTTTTCAGACAAGTCAGTGCAAAATCAGGGCATCTGAGGCCCCCAATGACCCAACCAATGGTTGATCTTCATCATTTTGAGTGTATATGATCTTTATTTGATCATGGAAGAAGGGTGAAGTTCATAGAAATCAAGAATTTAGGGTTTTTGCAAATGTTGACTTTTTGGGCATAGTTGACTTTTCAAGAATGCATCATTTTAGGTCATTCTTCAAGCCTTGATTTATGATCCAAAAAGGCTTCAAATGAAAAAACTTTGGTCATGAAAGTTGTAGATCTCATCTTTCCCTTTTCAAAAAGTACAAGAACATGATCAAACTCTTCTTGGATCAAAAGTTATGGCAATGCAAAGTTGGCAAAAATCACTTATTTTCAAGATATGCACCAAGTGTGAAATTTTGCAAGTCATGAACCAATGCATTATGTGACTTCTAATTCCTCTCAAACCAACACATAAACATTCTCTAAGTGCTGAAAATCAGAATTGGATCAAGTTTGCCTATGGTTTGGTTTGTGTAACAAGGTTTTCTTCACATGTGAACCATAAAGCAACAAGTTGCAAAACTCATGATCATGCTCCCTCAACTTGCTGCCTTGGCCTTTGGACCTTGCTGGCTCTCTCACCACACCATGATGCGCCAGACCTAGCCTTGTACCAAGCTAGTATCAAGCCCATGCTTCTCTTACAAGATTTTTGACTTTTGGCAAAAGCAAACTTACCAATCACAAAAGCACAAGTCACATCATCCAGCCAATCAGATTTGTTTATGTTATCAATTTGCAAGCTAGCCATAACAAGGAGCAAGGCTGAAACCATCACACTACACACATTCACAAAAACACTCCCATTGGCAACTTGCTTCGAATTCCTCTCCACAGCTTGCAAACACAAAAACCTTTTCCTTCATTCAACTCACCATGTATCATTGAGTATAAACCACCCAAAGCATAAGCCTGAAACAGCCAAAGCACCCCACTTCCATTCTTCACCCCCATTCTGCAGATTCATTCGAATCTCCCTCCCTAGCCCACAAACAGCCAAACAAACCTTGCAAAGCTTCTCCATACATCATCTGGACCATAAACCATCATTCACAGTGGCCTGAATCAGTCAGAATCACCATAGCCATTGTTGACTGAGCTTGAAGCAGGAGCTTTCGAAACTCATCAGCCAGCCTACATAAATTGTTCTAAGGCATTCAAACATCATCAAGGGGTCCTAAGGAGTGGTTTGCACATAAAGAGAAGGCCAGAAAGTCCTCAAGTGGAAAGCTTCAAATCTCAGGTAGCCTGAAATTTATTTTTCCAGAAATGATTTTGCTTGTTACAAACTTGTTCTATTTGTTTCACTGATCATTCTGGTACCATTGGTTTTGAAAATGGTTGTGATTTGAGCATTTAATTTGTTTCTGAAGCTTGCGTGACCTAGAACTTTTTCTCTTCGATTCAGTTGATTTAGGAAATATAAATTTGTTTTAGGTTAGGGGTTTGATTCGTGAGGATGTGGGGAACATTTCCCAGGTTTTAGATTTCATTTTTGTTACGTTTTTAGGAAGTTTGAAGTTTTCAGGGGAGGAGGTCACCGGAGAAGACGACCGGAGCTCGTCTCCGGTGACCTGAAAGTGATTAATTATTAATTAGGGTTAGGGCACTGAGTTTGAATCTGGGCCTTTAGATCCTGGTTCCCGCGCGTGAATGGAAGGCCTGGATCATCTCATTAAGGTTTAATTATGGATTAATAATTAATTAATTAGAATTAGGGAGGTTTGAATCTGGGCCGTCCAGATGCGCGCCCAGTCAAACCCTTTGAGCCCAGAATCAATCTCAACCTCTCCTTCTGATTACTTCCATTTAATTTAATTTTTATTTTCATTTCTTTTCATTTAAATTGCATAATTATTTTAAAATAGCAAAAAAATCTTAAAAATTATGAAACTTTTTCCTTAAGGTTTTATTAATTTTTATGACCCAAAAATATTTTTATTTTATTTTTTATCATTAAGAAAGTATTTTTAAATATTTAAAAGATTATTTTTAATTGATTAATGGGAATTAATTAATTAAAAATACTTTTAGGTATTTAAAAATTACAAAAAAATTCATGAAATGTCCTAAGACATTTAGAAACATTGTCCAACCTTCAAACCAAATTTCTTTTTTGATCTTGATGCATTTTAAGAATTTTTCATTGAATTAAATCATTTTTTATGCATTATTTTGATCATAAGTTTGAAAATTCATTTCTGCCTATTGGAGAAGGTTGAGACATTGATTCTTCTTGCATTGTGTTGTGTTTGGCATTTATTTTCAAGGATAAAATGGCCATGATTTGTTTCCTCATTTCCTATTTGTTTGGCATTTGTTTTGTTAGGAACCCTAAAAAACCCTAATAACTTAGGAAATTCATATCTTGAGTTTGGTTAAGAGTTGAGAGTTCCCCTTTGGGCAGTGGTTCATTATAGGTTTAGGGTTTCTTTGAGTGCCATTTTCCATTTTTATCTTAGGGTTTTGTTTCTGTTCTAGGTTTTTGTTTGATGTTTGTTCCATAAACCCTAATTTGGGAGTTCTCTTGCATCCTCCTTGTTTTCTCTTGCATAACATGACTTGTCTTTGCATTTGGTGCATTCTTGTGATTCATTTGACATCTTAAGACATATAGAAAGCATGTTTGATCATTGCATTACATATTTGCCATGTCATTTGTCTTGTATGCTTCATAACTTTCCATGCTTGTTCATGCTCTTTAACTTGCATCATTTGCATTCATGATCTTGTATGAACATCCCCATTGTCTTGCCTCATGTTTGCAGCACCTCATAACATCATAATCATCATCAACATGCTTCTGGTTTTGCTTAGCATCATATCATTTCATCTCATCTTTCATTGCATTGCATTTCTTTCTAACATTTCAGGTGGTAAGTAAACTTGGGAAGTGAATTTGCCTTCACTTCTCACAACCTTTCTTTTCATCTCTCTTGCATCCATTGCTGCATTTATGTTTGTGTTTGAGTTTGAGCTTGCTCATTCTTCTTCCTCCCACTTTCTTTCTTCAAGTGACTTGACTTCTTGAATGAAGCAAGTCACTTTGCTTCTCTTGATCTTATTCATCTGCTTCCTGGTGGCTCCTTTGAAGACTTCTCTTGCAAACCTCACAAACCTTAGGATCAACCAAGAATGACAATGATTAGGGTTTTGATTAGTCCCCCCATAGTTTTACCTTTGTGTCTCTCTTTGAGTCTTCTCTTCTCATCTCATAATCAGGGGCCAAACCCTAAAGGCTTTAAGACTTTGTGATTAAGCTTATGCCTGCATCCTTCTCTTAGGATGGAGTGTATAACTTTAATCCTAAGTCTTGAACCCTTAAGGTGTTTAAATCTCTTAATCAATCCACTTAATAATCATCAAGACATCACACTTGTAACTTGGGCCTTGCATTAGGGTTCTAATTCTTCCTTAAGTGGTTAAGAAGGACTAACCCTAGTGTTAATGGACAAGTCCCCCTCAAGTTGTCTTACAAATCATAAAAAACACTTCATCATCATATCATTAACTAAAATCCACTTAATAAAGGCTTTGTTTTGTCATGAGTTTAATCCCTAATCATGGATTAAGTTGAGGAGCTTTCCTCAGCTTAAACATTCTCATCTATCATCCTTCTTTTAGGATGGTGTAATGAGTCTGTTTAATCCCTGATTATGGCTTAACCTCATTACTCAACACTAAACAAAAACCACAAAAACATCTAAATAATCACAAGTAGGTTAATGATCTTAATCCTACACCAAAGGTGATTAAGTGTGAGAATCTGACTTCGCACTTAAGGTAATCTCATTACCCCTAATCAGAGGGAAGATGTGATGAGTTTACTAATCCATTGGTTTAGGTTTAAGCTCATTTTCTTATGACAAACTTTCAAAAGCAATAAAAGACTGAAAACTCAAAAACAACAATAATCGTCTCCTCCGGGATTCTTTTCTCATCTTACTCACTCACAAACGAGAACTTGCTTCTTCCGTCTAATGCAAGACAGTTCGCATCTGTGCCAGACAGATCATACACTTGAGCATAGGCAAGCAAGCAGTTCACAAGTCAATTCATCTTTCAGTCTCTTTGGGTCGAACTACGGTGTTCTGACTTCCTCATTGCACGAGAGGATACGTAGGCATAACTTAACAGTTATCGAACAAAAGTCTCTGTACATTCCCCCTCCTTCCAGCATTATTCTTTTTAGCCTCATTATCATGAGCATTTCATTCTGTTCCTACACTGACACTTTCATACTTCACATCACTTATACACTATACACTGGCACCTGTACATCTTTTCCAGCTATTCTATACACAGATTGCACTGACACTACCCCTTTAAAGCACAAATCTTTTAAGCGTGGATCCCGTCGAGTACGACGGACAATCTGGGTGCTAATACCTTCCCAGGTTGTAACCGACCCCCTTTCTCAGTCTCTCTGGTTCGCAAACCGTCTTATCCGTATCTTTCTAGGTCTATGCAGCATTGCCTTTCCTCCGGGATAAAAATGCCTAGCTGGCGACTCTTTTCATCTCCAGTGAGTTCACGGCTGTGTGTTCTCACTGTTCCCTTCGCCGACCGTTCGCGCTTGTACCGGGATGCAAATCTTTGGGAGCGACAGCTTGGCGACTCTGCTGGGGAATCCTTATACTGCAACCAGGGCTTCTGGTTCTTTTTGTGGGTTCCTCCTAGCGCTTGTTTGATTTGTGTTTACTGGGGTGTTATGTGCTTGTTTGTGCTTGTATTTATTTTTGTTTATTGCTTTATGTACAGTTGCTTTACTGCTTTCCTTATTGCATTTGTATATATCATACTATCATTGTTGCTGGCTGGATCTGGTTTCTTGTTTTGGTGGGTGGGTGATTCATTGAGAGTTAAGGTCCTATACCTGGGACCTGAGTGACACCTAGGCTAGAGTGAATCATATTCTTTCCCATTCCATTTCGGTCTGGTGCGGGAATATGAAACACGGTTCAGATATGGGTTTCTTCTTGAGAACTCTGTGTTGCAGATTTCCTGCAATGCTAGGGCTATCTGGGAAGCCTGCTAAGTCTGGATGACCTTTTAGTATTGACCTTCAGAAACTGAGGTGAATTAGAGGAGGAATTGTTATGGTTATTGTAAACACTGTACCTCCGGGTTAGAAGTGTTTACACTTCTCATAACTGATCCAAGTCTGAGGATCCTTGTTCTAGATCATCACCTGTGAGGGGGTTGGGCTGTTTACAGGTTTGCAGGTACCTTGACCTCAGAATACCTTGTTACTTTGACTTTGTTAAGAATGCTCCATGTTGGATAGTTCTTGTGATTCTAAAACCCTGGATATGTGGCTCTTTATTTGAGTCCCCCACCCTGGTTACTGGATTTTTAGACCTCCATCTGGAATTCTTGAACACACATGGATCTATACCAAGGCAGTTAATCAGATCCAGCTCAGTCACAAACCCTTGCATTTCATTTGCATACATACTCATTGCATCATATTAACATTTGCTTATTTGTGTTTCAGGGTATCCACCTTCATCTGGTTTTGGTTTTGACCCCATCTGCATCATTGACCTATCTCCACCAGCACTTGCTTCAGCTTGTCAGCCATATACTTCAGTTACTTGCACTAGCCAGCCAGTGGCCCACTTCTCAACCTCTTCATCAACACTTATTCTACTCAGTCTCAGCATCATGGCTCCAAAGAAAAGCAACATCACCTATCATTTCTTCCAACCAGACTTATCAGACATCAGGAGGATCCAAACCCTGATCACTCCAGATCACATACCCTTGTTCAGGGAGAGTTATGGAGATATACTGGACATGGTTATGGATCTGGACCCTTCACAGAGGAGCCTCATCCACACTTGCATTCAGTTCTATGATCCCCCATTGAGATGTTTCACCTTTCAAGACTTTCAGTTGGGGCCTCTATTAGAAGAATACTCATCTTTGATTGGTTTACCTATCAAGAGGGAAATTCCTTTCAACCCTGAAATGGTCTTTCCCAGCAATGGAGAGATAGCAAAAGCTTTGCACCTAGAGCCTGTTTTGATTGAACAGCATATGACCTCTAAAGCTGGGATCCCTGGATTTCATCTGGACTTCCTGATTTCTCAAGCTAGTTTGAAGGCCTCCCTGGGGGAGTGGAAAGCTGTTTGTGCTCTGTTGGCCTTAAGTGTGTATGGAATTGTATTGTTTGCAGATGAGCCTCGATTCATCAGCAAGAATGCAATCCATTTGTTCATCCTAAAGAACCCAGTGCCAACTTTACTGGGTGATCTCTATTACTCAGTCCATCAGAGAAATGAGAAGCAGAGGGGAAGATTGGTGAGGATTTGTGCTCCATTATTCCATGCTTGGTTTCTCAGGCATCTACCCAGGACAGATGCATTCCTCAACCCTCATCAGCAAAGCAATTGGGCTAAGAGACTCACTGTTCTCACTTCAGCAGATATCAGATGGTGTACTCAGAGCACCAAGGGCAGAGATATAATCACAAGCTGTGGGCACTTTCCCAATGTGCCCTTAATAGGGGTCAAGGGAAGTATCAACTACAACCCTCTGCTGTTCAAGAGGCAATTGGGCTATGCACTAGTTCATACTCCTAGGGAGCAGGACCTAGTTGAGACCCTCTACTGTGAGAACAAGGTTAGTCTGGCAACTGTTAGGCAGGCTGCTTGGGCCTGGGATCATGTTCAAACCAAGGGAATCACCATTCTGGGGAAGTGCAATAATGTGGCATCAGTCCAATATTATGAGTGGTCCCATGCTAAGGCCCAATTCTCTGGAATGCCCTTCACTATAGAAGACATGCCTGAGTCATCTTCAGCACCACCCCCTGCCACTATCAGTTTGGAGGAGTTTGAGAGCTTGAAGGAAAGAAATGAGAAGCTGACCCAGGCTTTGCAGAAGACCCTCCGGGAGAGGAGTGAAGGTGTGAGGGAGATTGAAAGATTGGAGAAGTTGAGAGTGGAACACTTGACTAAAATTGAGAAGTCTGGGGATTATATCAACAAGTCTAAAGCTGGTGAACAGATTCTGAAGAATGCTTGTAAAGAAGCCCAGTTCCAGAGAGCAAGAACAGACTTGTATTTGAAGGAGAGTCAGGCCAGGTGGGTCCGGATCACTGAGGCCCGTACTCTAGAAGACAAGAGAGTTCAAGACAAAATGGAACAGATGGAAAAAGCCCTGGCAGCAGCCCGGAAGGAAATATCAGAGCTAGAAATCAGAGCTGGAGTGAAGAGGTCTAAGGACCAAGGTCAGAATAAGAAGTTGACTGCAGCTGTTGCAACAAGAAACCTTCTCATCAGAGGTCTCACGGAGCGTCCGGCTGATCCTGTGACCGAAACACTTCTTAAGGAAGTTCGTGAGGATGAATTTGGCCTTGGAGTTTGATCATTTGCTTGTTGTTGTTTCCTTTTCCATGTACTTTTGTTTTTTGTGATGTATTTTGACCCCTTTGAGGGCTTGTGTTGTAAAATGAACAAATTGTATTATTTCACGTTTTGTAATATATTTGTGTTAGTTTCCATCTGGGTTATTTCAAAAGCAACTTCAACAGCATCATCTTCGAGGGTCTGGAAGGGTCAAAACTGAAAGCCAAACCGGATGCCTTGAGAACAAATAAGCATAACTGCATTGCATGCTAACCCATTTGTTTGTTTTGTAGGTTTTGTTTTGTTATTGCTAACCTCTGTTGTGATCTTCAGGAATTATTGCTTGCCGCCGGGTATTTCCTCTCAACAGGCCACACAGATACCCAACTAGAAACAACCTTCCGGGAATCCAGATGGACCAGATGCAACAAGACCTTACAGAGGTCAGAAACCAGATGGCAAACGAAAGGTTAGAGATGAGAACGCAGATGACGCAGTTCATGGAAGTTATGAACAACATGGCTCAGAGCCAGGAGAGACTGAGGGCCATGGTGGAGAGGCAAAATCAAGAGGAGCCTCATGTAGGAACTGCAGGCACCAGTAATAATGAAAGGGTGCAACCCCATGTTAATCCCCCTGTGTTTGGCCCACATTTGCATCCTGAGATCAACATTCCTGCAAACGTTCAAGGCACGGCCACTGCAGCCAGGGTACTTCAGGAAGACCCTCAAGAAGACCAGTTTACTGTAATGGGTGCTGGAGAGGAAACTTATGATAGACGATTGGAGGAAATAGCTGAAAAGTTGAGATCACTGGAGTCTCAAAATTCTTTAGGTTTCGACGTCATGGACATGGGTTTAGTAGACGGGGTCAGGATCCCCCATAAGTTCAAACCTCCTTGTTTCGAAAAGTATAATGGGACTTCATGCCCCCGGACTCATCTACAATCATTTCTGGGAAGGATGAAGGCCTATACAATGGATGAGAAACTTTGGATGTTCTACTTCGAAGATAGCTTGACTGGAGCGTCGAGGGAATGGTATTCCCACTTGACAAGGGCAACTGTAAGATGCTGGAAGGACCTGGCAGAGGCCTTCATCAGACAGTATCAATACAACTTAGATATGGCACCCAACAGGACTCTCCTAATGGGAATGTCACAGTCGTCAAGGGAAAGTTTCCGGGAATATGCCCAGAGATGGAGGCAATTGGCTGCCGCTGTTCAACCACCAATGTCTGAGAGAGAAATGGCAGACATGTTTATGAACACTCTCCAGGGAACGTATATTGACAGGTTGGCTGCTTTCTCTTCCACCAGCTTCGCAGATGTTGTCATAGCTGGGGAGAGGATTGAAAGCCTGTTAAAAATGGGTAAGATCTCTGATAATGGTGCCAGCTCGTCCAGTGGTACAAGAAAGCCTTTTGCAGGCCCGAGAAGAACTGGCGAGACCAATGCCATTCACACCAACAGGGGTAGGCCCCAATATGGTCAAAGGACAATAGCAGCAGTCACTATCCCTGCTCCAGCTCACCCACAGCCAGTCTATCAACCTCCTCAACAAAACTTCCAACAACAACCTCAGTATCATCAGCAGAATCAATATCCTCCAAGAAACTACAACAACAACAACACCAACAACAACAGTCAACAGAGGCCATTCCAACAAAGGCCATCCCAAGCTAACCGAGTGATCGACCCGATCCCAATGCCGTATGCTGCATTGCTGCCACAGCTTCTGAAACTCAACCTGGTTGAGCTAAGAACGTTGGCACCTCCGGATCCCAACAGTCTACCAAGGAACTATGACTCCAATGCTAGGTGTGCTTTTCACTCGAACGCACCTGGTCACAGTACAGAAAAATGCAGGGCTCTGCATATGAAGGTACAAGACTTGGTAGACTCCAAGGCTCTGAATTTTGCACCGCCGCCCAATGTCAATAAAAACCCAATGCCAAACCATGGTGGTCCTCGAATTAACGCTATTGAAGAAGACAGACCGTCTTATTTAATAACTAGTGTGGATCAGATCAGGACACCATTGGTGGAAATCAAGGCTCAACTCCGCGAAAACCAAATATTTCCGGGGTGTGAACTAGGGTGTCCCTACTGCAATATTTCATGGAATGGGTGCGAGGACCTGAGGAATGGCATTGACAGCCTTATTCAGAGTGGCCTGCTACAGATCACTACATCATTTCCGACAAATCCGTCAACTTCATCAACAACGGTTTCAGAACCTCCTACAAACGCAGCAACTATTGTTCCCGACAATTCATCAGCACCATCAGCAAGTATTTCATCTGTCCTCCCAAATGATCAGTTTTCAGCAGTTTCTCCTGCTACAACTTCAGCTTCACTCCATTTCGAATCTCCATCAACAACAACAACAGTTCTTCCAATAGTACCTCCTACAACACCAGCAAACAATCATGAAGATGTCTCCACTGTTACTATATTCTACGATCCTGAAAATAACTCCGCTTACCATTCAGAAGGTGCTGCTCCCACCAGAGCACCAGTTACAATCTTTTATGATCCACAAACAATAACAGTCCCTTCAGCAGCAGCAATCAGTCCAGTCACTGTCACGGTGCCTGGACCAGTACCATATGAAAGCAATAGGGCCATCCCTTGGCACTATGGCTCTGACGTGTACTGTGAAGGGAAAAGAGTCACTCTTGAGACATCAGCACCTGCACCACAAGTAGATAATGTGGGGGGAGGCGGAGGCTTCACTCGAAGCGGACGTCTCTTTGCTTCACAAGTCCAAAGACCTACTGCCGAAGCAGAAACTGCTGCCAAGGCAAAGGGAAAAGGCCCGGTGCAGGAAGATCCAGCTGCCAAAGAAACCCTGAAGACTCCATTCGATCAGGAAGTTGATGAGTTTATGCGAATCATCAAAAAGAGTGATTATAAAGTTGTGGATCAGCTTCATCAGACGCCGTCCAAAATCTCTATCCTCTCACTGCTTATGTGCTCCGAAGCCCATCGGAATGCACTACTTAAGGTCCTGCACGCAGCTTACGTGCCTGAGGAGATTACTGTCAACCAATTGGAAACCGTGGATGGAAATGTTACTGCTAGCAATGGGCTAGGGTTTACCAATTCTGACCTGACAGTGGATGGCCGCAACCACAACAAAGCCTTGCACATAACCATGGAATGCAAAGGGGCTGTCCTTTCTCATGTGCTGGTGGACACAGGATCTTCCCTGAATGTCTTACCAAAGAAGGCTCTGGTGAAGTTAGAATATGATGGATTGGCATTGAGACCCAGCAACCTGGTGGTAAGAGCCTTTGATGGTTCGAAGAGATCGGTTCTGGGAGAGATTGAGCTGCCTGTGACAATTGGCCCACAGACTTTTAAAACTATCTTTTATGTGATGGACATTCAGCCCGCCTACAGCTGTTTGTTGGGTAGACCCTGGATTCACGCCGCCGGCGCAATAACGTCTACCCTTCACCAAAAGTTAAAATTTGAGTGGGAAGGTCAAGTTGTCACAATCTGTGGGGAAGAGGATATTTTCGTTAGCCATCTGGCTACTTACAAATACATTGAGATGGATGGGGAGATCCATGAAACAATGAGCCAAGGTTTTGAAGCCTTGAATGTCAATGAAGCATCTGCTGTGTCAGGTATCTCCATGTCATCTTACCAGCAAGCCCGGAAGGTTGTTGAGGAAGGAACTGCCCTAGGCTGGGGCAAGGTCTTAGCTGTGGAGGAGAAGAAGGACAAATTTGGGTTGGGTTACAAACCAACTCAACATCAAGCAAAGGCTGCTGCAGAGCCTGGTTTTGTCAGTGGGGGGATGCTCACCCCCGATGCTATCAACTGTCTGGAAGACGAGCTGGAAGAGGAGCGCAACCTGGAAAGCTGGATTCGTCCAAAGATCCCGGGGAGCAGTGTCTCGAACTGGTCTTCCCAGGAAATTATAAGGGTTACTCAAGCAGAGTAATTATTATTTCCTGTATTTTTATAGCATGCATCAAAGTCTTGCATCTTGCCCAAGATGACAAGACTCATTTTGTAATCAGGGCCATCTGTACTTTTGTGCAAACAAGATTAAATTATTGAAATATCAGACATCTTTTTGCAAACGAGTCTTTTTCTTTTCTGTTCACTGTTTTTCCATTTTTCTTTTTGTACAAAAAATAAATGGCGGTGTTTTCAAAATGATAACTTCATTTCACTTTTTTCTAAAGCAAGATTAAAATCAATCACTAAAATGAACCAACTCAACCCTTGCAGAGAGTGCCTTCCAGACAGCACCGACAACAGCACGGCTATGACATCGTATGACTTTGACAATCCAATCAATCAAGCTGATGAAGGGGTTGATGAAGAGTATGAGCTTCCTGAAGAGCTAGCCAGGTTGTTGAGACAAGAGGAAAAGGTTATTACTCCTCACCAGGAAGAGATTGAAGTGATTAATCTTGGTACGGAGGAAGACGTGAAAGAGGTTAAAATAGGGGCCTGCCTGCAAGACTCAGTGAAGAGACAACTGATAGATCTGCTTCAAGAGTATGTTGATGTGTTTGCTTGGTCGTATCAAGATATGCCAGGGTTGGATACCGATATAGTTGTGCACAAGCTGCCTTTGAGAGAGGAGTGTCCACCAGTCAAACAGAAGCTGCGCCGAACTCGCCCAGACATGGCTATGAAAATCAAGGAAGAGGTACAAAAGCAATGGGACGCCGGGTTCCTTGCTGTGACTAGCTACCCGCCGTGGGTTGCTAACATAGTACCTGTGCCTAAGAAGGATGGCAAAGTAAGAATGTGTGTTGACTACCGGGATCTGAACAGAGCCAGCCCGAAGGATGACTTCCCATTACCTCACATTGATGTATTGGTGGATAATACGGCTCAGTTCTCGGTATTCTCCTTCATGGATGGATTTTCGGGATACAATCAGATCAAGATGTCACCTGAAGACATGGAGAAGACAACATTCATTACACCTTGGGGCACATTCTGTTACAAGGTGATGCCATTCGGACTGAAGAATGCTGGTGCAACATATCAACGGGCTATGGTGACATTATTCCATGATATGATCCATAAGGAAATCGAATGTTATGTGGATGATATGATCGCCAAGTCCCTTACAGAGGAAGATCACCTGGTAAATCTGTTCAAGTTGTTCAAGCGTCTGAGGAAGTACCAATTGAAGCTGAACCCCAACAAATGCACATTCGGGGTGCGATCCGGTAAGCTGCTGGGCTTTATTGTAAGCGAGAAAGGGATTGAAGTTGACCCTAATAAAGTCAAAGCTATTCAAGAGATGCCTGCACCAAGAACTGAGAAAGAAGTTCGAGGGTTCTTAGGTCGATTGAACTACATTTCGAGGTTCATATCTCACCTTACAGCAACCTGTGAACCCTTGTTCAAGCTGTTAAGAAAGGAACAAACGGTCAGGTGGAACGAAGATTGCCAGAAGGCTTTTGACAAGATCAAGGAGTATTTACAAGAACCTCCAATCCTTATGCCGCCAGTTGAAGGAAGACCTCTGATCATGTACTTGACAGTATTAGAAGAGTCAATGGGGTGTGTGCTGGGCCAGCATGACGAGTCTGGTCGAAAAGAGTATGCAATTTACTACCTAAGCAAAAAGTTTACCGACTGTGAACAACGTTATTCACTGCTCGAGAAAACTTGTTGTGCTTTAGCGTGGGCTGCTCGCCGGCTGAGACAGTATATGTTGACCCACACTACCTTATTAATCTCAAAGATGGACCCCGTTAAGTACATTTTCGAGAAGCCAGCTCTTACCGGACGGGTTGCAAGATGGCAGATGATTCTCACAGAATACGACATACAGTACACTTCTCAGAAAGCCATCAAGGGCAGTGTACTATCTGAATATCTTGCTGAGCAACCCATCGATGACTACCAGCCTATGAGATTTGACTTCCCTGATGAAGACATCATGTTCATTAAAGCAAAAGATCATGAAGAGCCAATTCACACTGAAGGGCCCGACCCGGAAGAAGAATGGACTATGATGTTCGATGGGGCTGTTAACATAAATGGCCGTGGTGTTGGTGCAGTACTCATTTCACCAAAGGGAGTTCACATGCCTTTCTCGGCAAAACTCACTTTCAACTGCACTAACAACGAAGCTGAATACGAAGCTTGCATTATGGGTCTTGAGGAAGCCATTGACCTCAGGATCAAGACATTGACCGTATTCGGAGATTCAGCTTTGGTAGTCAATCAAACCAACGGGAAATGAGGATCATCTGATACCTTACAGGGATTATACAAGAAGGTTATTGACTTTCTTCACAACAGTCAAGCTTGAGTATATCCCTCGGGACGAGAATCAGTTTGCAGATGCTCTTGCTACCATTTCATCCATGATCAAAGTTCAAACGGCCAACTTTGTACCTCAGATTTCAGTGTCTAGACTCGATAGACCAGCATATGTATTTGCAGCGGATTTTGTAAAAGATGATAAGCCTTGGTTCCATGACATTAAGTGCTTCTTGGAGGATCAGACATACCCACCTGGGGCATCTTCTAATGATAAGAAGACTTTGAGAAGGCTTGCTGGTAGTTTCTTTCTGAACACTGATGGGTCTTTATACAAAAGGAACTTTGACATGGTACTCCTCAAATGTGTTGACAAGACGGAAGCAGATTTGTTGATGCATGAAGTGCACGAAGGATCCTTTGGTACCCACGCAGGAGGGCATGCCATGGCTAAAAAGTTGTTAAGATCAGGCTATTACTGGATCACAATGGATGCAGACTGTTGTGCTTACGCCAGAAAATGTCATAAGTGCCAGATCTACGCGGATAAGGTGCATGTGCCTCCCAATCCGTTGAACATCATGTCTTCACCATGGCCCTTTGCTATGTGGGGCATTGATATGATTGGCAAGATTGAACCAACTGCTTCAAATGGCCACAGATTCATCCTGGTCGCCATCGACTATTTTACCAAGTGGGTTGAAGCAGCCTCATATGCAAACGTTACAAGACAAGTGGTAGCCAGATTTCTGAAGAGAGATATCATCTGTCGGTATGGAGTGCCCGAGCGAATCATTACCGATAATGGTTCCAACTTAAACAACAAAATGATGGCTGAGCTGTGCCGGGACTTCAAAATCCAACATCACAATTCTTCTCCTTACAGGCCAAAGATGAACGGCGCTGTTGAGGCAGCAAATAAGAATATCAAGAAGATTGTGCAGAAGATGGTAGTCACCTACAAAGACTGGCATGAGATGCTACCGTTTGCCTTGCATGGTTACCGCACATCAATCAGAACATCCACTGGGGCAACACCGTATCAGCTTGTGTATGGTATGGAAGCAGTCTTGCCTGTTGAAGTTGAACTACCCTCGTTACGGGTATTAATGGATGTTAAACTAAGTGAAGCAGAATGGGTTCGGTCCCGATTCGAGCAACTGAGTCTGATCGAAGAGAAAAGATTGGCTGCAATCTGCCATGGGCAGTTATATCAGAAGAGAATGAAGAAGGCCTTCGATCAGAAAGTCAGGCACCGAGAGTACCAAGTGGGGGATCTTGTGTTGAAAAGGATCCTCCCTCCTCATACAGACCACAGGGGCAAGTGGACTCCAAATTATGAAGGGCCATTCGTTGTAAAGAAAGTTTTCTCTGGTGGAGCACTGATGCTCAGCACCATGGATGGTGAAGACTTCCCATCCCCTGTGAATTCAGATGCAGTTAAAAAATACTTCGCATAAAATGACCCGCTGGACATAAAAACAGAACGTAAGTCCAGGCAAAAATAGGGCATCCCGGCGAGTCAAAAACAGAATAAAAGACTCAGGCAAAAGTAAGGGAAAATGAACAAAAAAAATGTACACCCGCTGAGTTGAAAAGCCGCATTGGACAGCTCAGGCAAAAATGGGTATCCCGATGGATTGAAAACCCGAAAGGGCGATCCATGCAAAAATAAGGGAATAAGCGAACAACTGCATTCTGAATTCGTCTGTATTATAACTTGGTAAGCTACAAAGGATCAAGCTTCAATCTGAATTAACTCTCTCCAGAAAGCAAGACGAGAAGAAAGTCATTGTCATGCGAGTCATAGCAGAAGGGGAAGCTCCTTGGAAGCATCGTCAACTCCGCCAGCACTTTATTTCTCAATTTGTAACAATCTCCTCATTTCAGGAGATATGTTTCTTTGACTGTATCTTGCCAATTCAGGGCACATGAATTAATAAAATCAGATTTTCAGTCATGTCTCGTTTTTCACATTTACGTTTTGCAAAGAGTTGTCTGATATCTCTAAAAATACAACTGCATAAGTACAGATGCCTTTCTCTAAAAATAAAAACACATGCTTACAGGGAATGTGATTACTCTTGAAAGTACTTAACTCCTATGACGGAATCCAGTAAAGGATACCTCGGGATCATTTGCGCGTTTCCTTATCTTTGCAGGATTGCAGGTATCCAGAACGCAACTTGGGGCATGCAAGTTACGTCTCAGCAAGCTGGCGAATCATTATCAACTCGGTCTATCTTCCACGTGGCACTATAGAGTGCCCACTTCCCCAGCAAAGTTGCCAAACCAACAAACAGGCTTAACACTCAGGATGCTTCCTCCCCAGCCGAGTTGCCTCTCATTACTCTCCCCAGCTGAGTTGCCAACAGCATTCCCCAGTAGAGGCACCAACCTCTATTCCTCAGCAAGATGCAAGAATCAGGGAATCATCTCCCCGCAGAATCCCCAGCCTCTATTCAGAAGAGCAACGCACGAAGAAGTCACAACAGAGAGGGAGAAAGCTTCTACAGACCCCAGCTGGGTCCCGTATTGTAAAGATATGTCAATCAGTGACCTATATCCCCAAGCAGATACATCATTAGATCTACCAATGATCTCATCCCCAGCTGGGATGTTCACTTCAAGCAGATCAACCAGAGATCTTCGCAGCAACGGGATCCGAATCCCGTATCTGTGCCTCTTTGCATAATCATAGCATTCGCATCATACTATCCCCTCAGAGCGTAGCATTCCGTCTAATACGGAGCATTACGGCAAAAATCAAATACATAGCATAATCATAAGTCATGTTGTGAGTTGAACACTTGTAAACATTGACAACCTGTCATTATACAGAATACAATACACAGAAATTCCCACCAGAGTCCCAGCAAAAGCAGTTGCCTCTCCAATCACAAACACCAGTATATACACCTTTTGGCACCCGTCCGTGTCATCACTCCCCAGTAAAGTCGCCTAAACATCTTCACAAACAAGATCACCCGTATTACAGATACGTCCTGACACCCGTCCGTGTCATACCCCAGCAGAAAGCCAAAGACATCTTCTTCGCACTCACATATACCTATACATACACTTTTATTGACACCCGTCCGTGTCATATCCCCAGCGCAGTCGCGTACACTTTCATCAACCCACACACTTGTTAATATTATACTCTTCTCCTTTTGACACCCGTCCGTGTCACTCTCCCCAACAGTTAAAACACTCATCTATACAATACAATACTCACTACTCATGGTACGCTTACACAGATACTCGTCCGTATCTTGTATATATCATCACTCATGTCCCCGCAGATTCGACAATAGTCCTTATTCTTTGTTAACCAGTTGGTACTCGTCCGTACCATCATCTCAGAACATTGCGTCTAGTGTTTGTTTCTGCATGATACTCGTCTGTATCATAGTCTTAGGGATGCTCGTCCGCATCTTTAATCCATACACCGTGTCAAACACTTTTGTCTTCTTGGATATAGATACTCGCCTGTGTCTATTATTCTCCAGAAAGATTCTTTCAGATGCAACACTCGTCCGTGTTCTTTGTTAACCAGTTGATACTCGTCCGTATCATCATCTCTGAACATGTATCAGTTTGTTTCTACATGGTACTCGTCCGTATCATAGCCTTAAGGATGCTCGTCCGCATCTTTAATCTATACACAATACCAGACACTTATACCTTTTGTTTCTTGGATGTAAACGCTCGTCCGTGTTTACTACCTCCCCAGTAGATCACCAACAAATTTCCTTTTTATTTAACACTCGTCCTGTGTTATGATAACTCTGAGAGCAGCCGTACCCTGCTGAGTGGTCGTCCTCCACTTCTTGATGGTCGTCCTCCATCATGCTCATCCGATGGCCGTCCCCATCGTTGATTTTAGCAGCCGTCCCCTGCTAGGTGGTCGTCCTCCACCTCTTGATGATCGTCCTTCATCATTTTATCCAATGGCCGTCCCCATTGTTGATTTTGGTTATCTGACATTCGTCCTATGTCATGATAAACCCTGAGAGCAGCCGTCCCCTGCTGAGTGTTCGTCCTCCACTTCTTGATGGTCGTCCTCCATCATGCTCGTCCGATGGCCGTCCCCATCGTTGACCTTTTCTATCCGATGGCCGTCCCCATCGTTGATATTTTCGGCAGCCGTACCCTGCCAGGTGGTCGTCCTCCACCTTTGATGGCCGTCCCCATCATATTTCCTTTAATTCCCCAACAGAGCAGCCGTCCCCTGCTAGGTGATCGTCCTTCACCTTTGAGGGCCGTACCCCATCATCTGTTTATTTCATTCATTCTTTAACCCGATGGCCGTCCCCGTCGTGGTCCCTTTTTCCTTTTAACCCGATGGCCGTCCCCATCGTTGGTTACTTTACCTTTATGAACTTGATGGCCGTCCCCGTCATGTTTCATTAATCCCCAGAGAATTTTACAGCTTGAACTTGATGGCCGTCCCCATCATGATATCTTACTTTCTCCAGCTAGTCGGCCGTCCCCGTCTTAGCTCTACCTTTTATCCCCAGCATGTCGGCCGTCCCCGTCATCGCTTTACTTCACATTTTTCCAGCATGTCGGCCGTCCCCGTCATTGCTATTTACCCAGCAGTCGTCCTCTGCTCGACGGTCGTCCTCCGTCGCCCACACTTTACAATATACTTTATTTTTCATATACAATCTATATCCCTTTTCTTCTTCATTTTTGTGAGTGCAAATTTTGGACTGTCTTTGGTATTCAACCACAAGTTATCTTGTTTGCCCGTTAAGCCGTCGCTTACAACCTGCACAGCTAACTCATGTTTGAATAGGGGCAGCTGTAAACACCCCAAATTTGCCCTCACCCTTTCACACCATGGCTTGTGATCACCTCATATGCATAAACACAGACATATCATCTCACATCTCATTTTTGATTCACTGCACAGATTCTAACTCATCTGCACCTAGGGTTTGTGATCTGAGCTATCCCAAAGCATCCTGAGCCATTCCAAAGGCTACCAATCAACTCAAAGGGGTCCATGTGTGTCCTTATATCATATTTCACCTCCTCAAAGTCAAAATTGCAGAGGAATCACAAGAACTAGGGTTTGAGGTGATGCAGAGCCAGGTTAGACTGCACAGTTGACTGAAAATTAGGGTTTTGGTTTCAGAGGCCATAACCCCAAATTTTTTGGTCATTCTTGTTTCCATTGGTCTATATATGGTATAGGGAGTATGCATATCAATTTTCATGAAGAAATTCCATGGGGAAGTCATCTGATCAAGAGTTGACTTTTCAGACAAGTCAGTGCAAAATCAGGGCATCTGAGGCCCCCAATGACCCAACCAATGGTTGATCTTCATCATTTTGAGTGTATATGATCTTTATTTGATCATGGAAGAAGGGTGAAGTTCATAGAAATCAAGAATTTAGGGTTTTTGCAAATGTTGACTTTTTGGGCATAGTTGACTTTTCAAGAATGCATCATTTTAGGTCATTCTTCAAGCCTTGATTTATGATCCAAAAAGGCTTCAAATGAAAAAACTTTGGTCATGAAAGTTGTAGATCTCATCTTTCCCTTTTCAAAAAGTACAAGAACATGATCAAACTCTTCTTGGATCAAAAGTTATGGCAATGCAAAGTTGGCAAAAATCACTTATTTTCAAGATATGCACCAAGTGTGAAATTTTGCAAAGTCATGAACCAATGCATTATGTGACTTCTAATTCCTCTCAAACCAACACATAAACATTCTCTAAGTGCTGAAAATCAGAATTGGATCAAGTTTGCCTATGGTTTGGTTTGTGTAACAAGGTTTTCTTCACATGTGAACCATAAAGCAACAAGTTGCAAAACTCATGATCATGCTCCCTCAACTTGCTGCCTTGGCCTTTGGACCTTGTTGGCTCTCTCACCACACCATGATGCGCCAGACCTAGCCTTGTACCAAGCTAGTATCAAGCCCATGCTTCTCTTACAAGATTTTTGACTTTTGGCAAAAGCAAACTTACCAATCACAAAAGCACAAGTCACATCATCCAGCCAATCAGATTTGTTTATGTTATCAATTTGCAAGCTAGCCATAACAAGGAGCAAGGCTGAAACCATCACACTACACACATTCACAAAAACACTCCCATTGGCAACTTGCTTCGAATTCCTCTCCACAGCTTGCAAACACAAAAACCTTTTCCTCCATTCAACTCACCATGTATCATTGAGTAGAAACCACCCAAAGCATAAGCCTGAAACAGCCAAAGCACCCCACTGCCATTCTTCACCCCCATTCTGCAGATTCATTCGAATCTCCCTCCCTAGCCCACAAACAGCCAAACAAACCTTGCAAAGCTTCTCCATACATCATCTGGACCATAAACCATCATTCACAGTGGCCTGAATCAGTCAGAATCACCATAGCCATTGTTGACTGAGCTTGAAGCAGGAGCTTTCGAAACTCATCAGCCAGCCTACATAAATTGTTCTAAGGCATTCAAACATCATCAAGGGGTCCTAAGGAGTGGTTTGCACATAAAGAGAAGGCCAGAAAGTCCTCAAGTGGAAAGCTTCAAATCTCAGGTAGCCTGAAATTTATTTTTCCAGAAATGATTTTGCTTGTTACAAACTTGTTCTATTTGTTTCACTGATCATTCTGGTACCATTGGTTTTGAAAATGGTTGTGATTTGAGCATTTAATTTGTTTCTGAAGCTTGCGTGACCTAGAACTTTTTCTCTTCGATTCAGTTGATTTAGGAAATATAAATTTGTTTTAGGTTAGGGGTTTGATTCGTGAGGATGTGGGGAACATTTCCCAGGTTTTAGATTTCATTTTTGTTACGTTTTTAGGAAGTTTGAAGTTTTCAGGGGAGGAGGTCACCGGAGAAGACGACCGGAGCTCGTCTCCGGTGACCTGAAAGTGATTAATTATTAATTAGGGTTAGGGCACTGAGTTTGAATCTGGGCCTTTAGATCCTGGTTCCCGCGCGTGAATGGAAGGCCTGGATCATCTCATTAAGGTTTAATTATGGATTAATAATTAATTAATTAGAATTAGGGAGGTTTGAATCTGGGCCGTCCAGATGCGCGCCCAGTCAAACCCTTTGAGCCCAGAATCAATCTCAACCTCTCCTTCTGATTACTTCCATTTAATTTAATTTTTATTTTCATTTCTTTTCATTTAAATTGCATAATTATTTTAAAATAGCAAAAAAATCTTAAAAATTATGAAACTTTTTCCTTAAGGTTTTATTAATTTTTATGACCCAAAAATATTTTTATTTTATTTTTTATCATTAAGAAAGTATTTTTAAATATTTAAAAGATTATTTTTAATTTATTAATGGGAATTAATTAATTAAAAATACTTTTAGGTATTTAAAAATTACAAAAAAATTCATGAAATGTCCTAAGACATTTAGAAACATTGTCCAACCTTCAAACCAAATTTCTTTTTTGATCTTGATGCATTTTAAGAATTTTTCATTGAATTAAATCATTTTTTATGCATTATTTTGATCATAAGTTTGAAAATTCATTTCTGCCTATTGGAGAAGGTTGAGACATTGATTCTTCTTGCATTGTGTTGTGTTTGGCATGTATTTTCAAGGATAAAATGGCCATGATTTGTTTCCTCATTTCCTATTTGTTTGGCATTTGTTTTGTTAGGAACCCTAAAAAACCCTAATAACTTAGGAAATTCATATCTTGAGTTTGGTTAAGAGTTGAGAGTTCCCCTTTGGGCAGTGGTTCATTATAGGTTTAGGGTTTCTTTGAGTGCCATTTTCCATTTTTATCTTAGGGTTTTGTTTCTGTTCTAGGTTTTTGTTTGATGTTTGTTCCATAAACCCTAATTTGGGAGTTCTCTTGCATCCTCCTTGTTTTCTCTTGCATAACATGACTTGTCTTTGCATTTGGTGCATTCTTGTGATTAATTTGACATCTTAAGACATATAGAAAGCATGTTTGATCATTGCATTACATATTTGCCATGTCATTTGTCTTGTATGCTTCATAACTTTCCATGCTTGTTCATGCTCTTTAACTTGCATCATTTGCATTCATGATCTTGTATGAACATCCCCATTGTCTTGCCTCATGTTTGCAGCACCTCATAACATCATAATCATCATCAACATGCTTCTGGTTTTGCTTAGCATCATATCATTTCATCTCATCTTGCATTGCATTGCATTTCTTTCTAACATTTCAGGTGGTAAGTAAACTTGGGAAGTGAATTTGCCTTCACTTCTCACAACCTTTCTTTTCATCTCTCTTGCATCCATTGCTGCATTTATGTTTGTGTTTGAGTTTGAGCTTGCTCATTCTTCTTCCTCCCACTTTCTTTCTTCAAGTGACTTGACTTCTTGAATGAAGCAAGTCACTTTGCTTCTCTTGATCTTATTCATCTGCTTCCTGGTGGCTCCTTTGAAGACTTCTCTTGCAAACCTCACAAACCTTAGGATCAACCAAGAATGACAATGATTAGGGTTTTGATTAGTCCCCCCATAGTTTTACCTTTGTGTCTCTCTTTGAGTCTTCTCTTCTCATCTCATAATCAGGGGCCAAACCCTAAAGGCTTTAAGACTTTGTGATTAAGCTTATGCCTGCATCCTTCTCTTAGGATGGAGTGTATAACTTTAATCCTAAGTCTTGAACCCTTAAGGTGTTTAAATCTCTTAATCAATCCACTTAATAATCATCAAGACATCACACTTGTAACTTGGGCCTTGCATTAGGGTTCTAATTCTTCCTTAAGTGGTTAAGAAGGACTAACCCTAGTGTTAATGGACAAGTCCCCCTCAAGTTGTCTTACAAATCATAAAAAACACTTCATCATCATATCATTAACTAAAATCCACTTAATAAAGGCTTTGTTTTGTCATGAGTTTAATCCCTAATCATGGATTAAGTTGAGGAGCTTTCCTCAGCTTAAACATTCTCATCTATCATCCTTCTTTTAGGATGGTGTAATGAGTCTGTTTAATCCCTGATTATGGCTTAACCTCATTACTCAACACTAAACAAAAACCACAAAAACATCTAAATAATCACAAGTAGGTTAATGATCTTAATCCTACACCAAAGGTGATTAAGTGTGAGAATCTGACTTCGCACTTAAGGTAATCTCATTACCCCTAATCAGAGGGAAGATGTGATGAGTTTACTAATCCATTGGTTTAGGTTTAAGCTCATTTTCTTATGACAAACTTTCAAAAGCAATAAAAGACTGAAAACTCAAAAACAACAATAATCGTCTCCTCCGGGATTCTTTTCTCATCTTACTCACTCACAAACGAGAACTTGCTTCTTCCGTCTAATGCAAGACAGTTCGCATCTGTGCCAGACAGATCATACACTTGAGCATAGGCAAGCAAGCAGTTCACAAGTCAATTCATCTTTCAGTCTCTTTGGGTCGAACTACGGTGTTCTGACTTCCTCATTGCACGAGAGGATACGTAGGCATAACTTAACAGTTATCGAACAAAAGTCTATGTACATTCCCCCTCCTTCCAGCATTATTCTTTTTAGCCTCATTATCATGAGCATTTCATTCTGTTCCTACACTGACACTTTCATACTTCACATCACTTATACACTATACACTGGCACCTGTACATCTTTTCCAGCTATTCTATACACAGATTGCACTGACACTACCCCTTTAAAGCACAAATCTTTTAAGCGTGGATCCCGTCGAGTACGACGGACAATCTGGGTGCTAATACCTTCCCAGGTTGTAACCGACCCCCTTTCTCAGTCTCTCTGGTTCGCAAACCGTCTTATCCGTATCTTTCTAGGTCTATGCAGCATTGCCTTTCCTCCGGGATAAAAATGCCTAGCTGGCGACTCTTTTCATCTCCAGTGAGTTCACGGCTGTGTGTTCTCACTGTTCCCTTCGCCGACCGTTCGCGCTTGTACCGGGATGCAAATCTTTGGGAGCGACAAATACGAAGCTTGCATTATGGGTCTTGAGGAAGCCATTGACCTCAGGATCAAGACATTGACCGTATTCGGAGATTCAGCTCTGGTAATTAATCAAACCAACGGCAAATGGTACACACACCAAGATCATCTGATACCTTATAGGGATTATACAAGGAGGTTATTGACTTTCTTTACAACAGTCAAGCTTGAGTATATCCCTCGGGACGAGAATCAGTTTGCAGATGCTCTGGCTACCATTTCATCAATGATCAAAGTTCAGGCTGCCAACTTTGTACCGCAAATCTCAGTGTCTAGACTTGACAGACCAGCATATGTATTCGCAGCAGACATTGTCAAAGATGATAAGCCTTGGTTCCATGACATTAAGTGCTTCTTGGAGGATCAAGCATACCCACCTGGGGCATCTTCCAATGATAAGAAGACTTTGAGAAGGCTTGCTGTTAGTTTCTTCTTGAACACTGATGGCTCCCTATACAAGAGAAACTTTGATATGGCACTCCTCAGATGCGTTGATAAGACAGAAGCAGACTTGTTAATGCGTGAAGTGCACGAAGGATCCTTTGGTACCCATGCGGGAGGGCATGCCATGGCCAAGAAGTTGTTAAGGTCGGGCTATTACTGGATCACAATGGATGCTGACTGTTGTGCCTACGCCAGAAAATGCCATAAATGCCAGATTTATGCGGATAAGGTGCATGTGCCTCCCAATCCTTTGAATGTGATGTCTTCACCTTGGCCCTTTGCCATGTGGGGTATTGACATGATTGGAAAGATTGAGCCGACTGCTTCGAATGGCCACAGATTCATCCTGGTTGCCATTGACTATTTCACCAAGTGGGTCGAAGCAGCTTCCTATGCCAATGTTACAAGACAAGTGGTAGCCAGATTTCTGAAAAGAGATATCATCTGTCGATATGGAGTTCCCGAGCGAATCATTACTAATAATGGTTCCAATTTAAACAACAAGATGATGGTTGAACTGTGTCGGGACTTCAAGATTCAGCATCACAATTCTTCTCCTTACAGGCCAAAGATGAACGGCGCTGTTGAGGCGGCTAATAAGAATATCAAGAAGATTGTGCAGAAGATGGTAGTCACTTACAAAGACTGGCATGAAATGCTACCATTTTCCTTGCATGGGTACCGCACGTCAATCAGGACATCCACTGGGGCAACACCATATCAACTTGTGTATGGTATGGAAGCAGTCCTACCTGTTGAAGTTGAATTACCCTCTCTACGGGTACTGATGGATGTTAAACTGAGTGAAGCAGAATGGGTTTGGTCCCGATACGAACAACTGAGTCTGATTGAAGAGAAAAGATTGGCTGCAATCTGTCATGGGCAGTTATATCAGAAGAGAATGAAGAAAGCCTTCGATTAGAAAGTCAGGCACCGAGAGTACCAAGTAGGGGATCTTGTGTTGAAAAGAATCCTTCCTCCTCATACAGACCACAGGGGCAAGTGGACTCCAAATTATGAAGGACCATTTGTAGTGAAGAAAGTTTTCTCTGGTGGAGCACTGATGCTCAGCACTATGGATGGTGAAGACTTCCCGTCCCCTGTGAATTCAGATGCAGTTAAAAAATACTTCGCATGAAAAATGACCCGCTGGACACAAAAACAGAATATAAGTCCAGGCAAAAAAAAGGGCATCCCGGCGAGTCAAAAACAGAATAAAAGACTCGGGCAAAAATAAGGGAAATAAACAAAAAAAATGTACACCCGCTAAGTTGAAAAGCCGCATTGGACAACTCAGGCAAAAATGGGTATCCCGATGGATTGAAAACCCGAAAGGGCGATCCAGGAAAAATAAGGGAATAAGCGAACAACTGCACTCTGAATTCGTCTGTATCGCTTACAACTTGGTAAGCTTCGAAAGGATCAAGCTTCTTTCAGAATCAGCCTTCTTCAGAAAGCAAGACGAGAAGAACGTCAAAAGTCATACGAGTCATAGCAAAAAGGGAAGCTCCTCGAAGCGTCGTCAATATTGCCAGCATTTTGTTTCTCAATTTGTAACAGTCTCCTCATTTCAGGGGATATGTTTCTTTGACTGTATCTCGCCAATTCAGGGCATATGAATTAATAAAATCAGATTTTCAGTCATGTTTCGTCTTGTACATTTTTATTTGCAAAAATGTCTGATGTCTTTGTAAACACCCCAAATTTGCCCTCACCCATTCACACCATGGCTTGTGATCATTTCATATGCATAGACACAATCATACCATCTCATATTCCATTTTTGATTCACTGCATAGATTCTAAGTCATCTGCATCTAGGGTTTGTGACCTGAGCAATCCAAGAGCTTCTTGAGCCACTCTAAAGGTCATCAATCACTTCAAGGGGGTCCATGTGTGTTCAAGCATCATATTATATCCTCTCAAAGTCAAGAATGTCAAAGAATCACAAGAACTGGAAATGGTGTGGATGCAGAGCCAGGTTTAACTGCACAGATGACCTAAAATTAGGGTTTTGGTTTCAGAGGCCATAACTCCAAATTTTTTGGTCATTCTTGTTTCTATTGGTCTCTATATGGTATAGGGAGTATGCATATCAATTTTCATGAAGAAATTCCATGGGGAAGTCATCTGATCAAGAGTTGACTTTCTGGACAAGTCAGTGCAAAATCAGGGCATCTGAGGCCCCCAATGACCCAACCAAAGGGGATTCTTCATCATTTTGAGTGTATATGACCTTTATTTGATCATAGAAGAAGTTGGAAGTTCACAAAAATCAAGAATTTCAAGTTTTTGCAAAGTTGACTTTTTAGGGTAGGTTGACTTTTCATGAAATGTCATTTTATGCAACTTTTTCAACCCTTACTTTTTGATCCAAAAATGCTTCAAATGGAAAAACTTTGGTCATGAAAGTTGTAGAATAGATCTTTCCCTTTTCAAAAAGTACAAGAACATGACCTAATTCATTTTGGATCAAAAGTTATGGTGCATCAAAGTTGGCTAAAATCACTAAATTTTAAGTTATGCACCAAATGAGAAATTTGCAAAATCTTGTACCAAGGCAATTTGTGACTTCTAAGTGATATCAAACCATTACACAAGCATCATATAAGTCCTAAAGTTCAGATTGAACCAAGGAGATCACATGTTTTATGGTGTTTGGAACAAGATCTTTTCATGAGGACCAAAGGGAACCAAGTTGCAAAAACCATCATAACACTTCATCCACTTGCTGCCTTGGATGCTGAACCACCCTAGCCCTTTCCCCTCACCATGCTGTGCAAGAAAAGCCCTTGTACCAAGCTAGCAAAGTAGCCCATGCCCTTCTTACACAAAGTTGACATTTTGGCAAAAGCAACCATACCTATCAATAAAGGACATGTCATGTCATCTGACCAATAGGATTAGTTTATACAAACAAAATGCAAGCTGAACATCACCACAAGCAAGCCTGAAACCAGAAAGAACTCAACTCTCTCATTTTTCACCCTTGAAGCAAAAGCATTCGAAACTCTCCATACAAGCCACAAACACTTAAACAAACTTCACAGACCTTCTCAACTCATCATCCTGATCACAAAGAACCCCTCACCCTTGCCTGAAACTGCCTGAATCATAAACACGATTCCCACCTGAGCTTGAACAGAACTTGTTCAAACTCTCAAACCAGCCAACATAAACTCTTTCTAAGCATTCAGACATCATCAAGGGACCAAGAGGAGTGGATTGCATCAAGAGGAGAGGTCAGAAAGTTGCAAAATTGAAAGCTTCGAAACTCAGGTAGCTCAAGAACTTTTTTTCCAGAAATGATTTTCAAAGTTCTTAATTTGTTCTTCATGATTCACTGATTGCTCTGATGTCTTTAGTTTTGAAAATGGTGAAGAAATAAGAGTTTAATCATGTTCTGAAACTTCCTGACCTAAGAAATGTTTTGTTTCGATTCATGTGATTGAGGAAAGATAAATGAGTTTTAGCTTGGGGTTTTGATTCAGTGAAGTATGGGAAGGATTTCTGTTTGTTTAGATTTCATTTTAGTTGCGTTTTGAGGATTTTAGGGATTTTCAGGTGGGGTTCCCACCGGAGAAGACGACCGGTGGTCTTCTCCGGCCACCTGAAAATGATTAGGGTTTAATCCCTGTGTTTAATGAAGTTTGAATTTGGTCCCTTGGATGTGTTGACTCGCGCGTGTTTGGACGCCCAGGATCACTCCATTTTGCCCTAATCCCAGTTGACTTTTCTTAATCTGGATTAATTAATTCGTAAATAAAAAATTAGGGAGTTTGAATATAGGCCACTGGATTGCGCGCGTAGTCAACCCCTTTTCTCCCAGAATCCATCTTGGCCTTCCATTCTGTTTACTTTTCTTTTTCTTTATTTTTAATTCATTTGTTTTATATTTATTTTGTACAATTTATTAAAAATAGCAAAAATCATTTAAAAATGATGAAATTTTTTTTCAAGAGTTTCATTAATTTTTAAAACACAAAAATATTTTTATTTTTATTTTTAGCATTAAAAAAGTATTTTTAAATATTTAAAAGCTTCTTTTTAATTAATTAATGAGAATTAATTAATAAAAAATACTTTTAGGTATTTAAAAATCACCAAAAAATTCATGAAACATTTAAAAACATTTAGAAACATTTTCCAACCCTCAAACCAAATTTATTTTTTGATCTTGATGCATTTTGAGAATTTTCCATGGAATTAAAATCATTTTGATGCATTATTTTGACCCAAACTTCAAAAAATCATTTCTGCCTAACCCTAAAGAGTTGGACCTTGATTCTTTTTGCATTGCATTGTATTTAGTATGTAGTTTGTGAGATTAAATTGGCATGATTTGATCTTTCATTTTCAATTTGTTTGGTAATTTTCTTGTTAAGGAACCCTAAAACCCTAGAAAACTTAGAAAAATCATAACTTGAATTTGGTTAAGAGTTGAAACCTCTCCTTTGGGAAGTGAGTTAGTATAGGATTAGGGATCCTTTGAGTGCATTTTCATTTTTTTATCTTAATGTTTGCTTCTGATTTTGGTTTGTGTTTGATGCTTTGATCATAAACCCTAATTTGGGTTTCCATATGCATCCATCTTGCATTTGCATTCATACCTTGACTTGCCATGACATTTTATGAATCCATTTGATCCATGACACATCTTAGGACATATTAGAAGCATGTTTGATCATTGCATCTTGCATTTGCCATGTTGTATGCCATTTGCATGTCATAACTTTTCATGTATGTTCATGTGTCTTAACTTGCTTCATTTGCATTCATAAGCTTGTATGATCATCCCCATGTGTTGTTTCATGTTTGTAGCATCTCATAGCATCATTAGCATCATGTATGTGCTTCTGGTTTTGTTTCTCATCATGCCATTTCATTCCATTTGGCATTGCATTGCATTCCTTTTCTAACTTTTCAGGTGGTAAGTAACTTTGAGAAGTGGATTTGCCTTCACTTCTCATACCTTCTTCTCATCTCTCTCTTGCATCCTTGCTTCATTTTGTTATGTGTTTGAGTTGGAGTTTGTTCATTCTTCTTCTTCTTACTTTCTTTCTTCAAGTGACTTGTCTTCTTAAAAGAAGCAAGTTGCTTTGCTTCCTTTGTTCCTTTCATCTGCTTCCTGGTGGTTCTTTTGAAGATCTTTCTTGCAAACCTCACAAACCTTAGGAGCAACCAAGCATGACAATAATTAGGGTTTGATTAGTCCCCCACTTAGTTTCTACCTTTGTGTCTCTTTTGAGTCTTCTCTTCTCACCTCATAATCAAGGACTAAACCCTAAAGGCTTTAAGGCTTTGTGATTAAGCTTATGCCTGCATCCTTCTATTAGGATGGAGTGTATAACTTTAATCCTAAGTGTTAAACCCTTAATGTGTTTAAATCCTCTAGTCAATTCACTTAATAATCATCAAGACATCAAGCTTGTAACTTGGGCCTTGCATTAGGGTTCTAATTCTTCCTTAATTGGTTAAGAAGGACTAACCCTAGTGTTAATGTACAAGTCCCCCTCAAGTTGTCTTACAAACCATAAAACTCACTTCTTCATCTTATCATTAACTAAAATCCATCTAATAAAGGATTTGTTTTGTCATGAGTTTAATCCCTAATCATGGATTAAGTTGAGGAGCTTTCCTCAACTTAAACATTCTCATCTATTATCCTTCTATTAGGATGGTGTAATGGGTCTGTTTAATCCCTGATTATGGCTTAATCTCATTACTCAACACTAAACAAAAACAACAAAAACATCTAAATAATCACAAGTAGGTTAATGATCTTAATCCTACATCAAAGGTGTTTAAGTGTGAGAAACTGACTTCACACTTAAGGCATTCTCATTACCCCTAATCAGAGGGAAGATGTGATGAGTTTACTAAATCCATTGGTTTAGACTTAAGCTCATTAACTTATGACAAAATCCAAAAGCAATAAAAGACTGAAAACTCAAAAAACAAACAATAATCGTCTCCTTTGGGATTCTTTTCTCACCTCATTCACTCATAAACGAGAACTTGCTTCTTCCGTCTAATGCAAGACAGTTTGCATCTGTGCTAGACAGATCATACCCTTGAGCATAGGCAAGTAAGCAATTCACCAGTCAATTTACCTTTCAGTCTCTTTGGGTCGAACTACGGTGTTCTGACTTCCTCATTGCACGAGAGGATACGTAGGCATAACTTAACAGTTATCGAACAAAAGTCTCTGTATATTCCCCCTCTTTCTAGTCTCATTCTTTTAGCCTCATGATCTTGAGCATTTCACACCTGTTCTTACACTGACACTTCACTTATATACTTCACTTTTCTCTTACAATGACACCTGTACATTTTGTTTTCCAGCTCTTTTACACACAAATTGCACTGACACTACCCCTTTAAAACACAAATCTTTTAAGCGTGGATCCCGTCGAGTACGGCGGACAATCTGGGTGCTAATACCTTCCCAGGTCGTAACCAACCCCCTTTCTCAGTCTCTCTGGTCCGCAACCGTCTTATCCATATCTTTCTAGGTCTATGCAGCATTACCTTTCCTCCGGGATAAAAATGCCTAGCTGGCGACTCTATTCATTCCCAGTGAGTTCACTCCTGTGTGTCCTCGCATCCCCCTTTAGCCGACCGTTCGCGTCTGTACCCCATTTGACCCGGCTTCATTTGGTGGGAGCGACAGCTTGGCGACTCTGCTGGGGACCCTTATACTGCAACCAGGGCTTCTGGTTCTTTTTGTGGGTTCCTCCTAGCGCTTGTTTGATTTGTGTTTACTGGGGTGTTATGTGCTATCTGTGTTTGCACATTTGTTTTATTCTTGCTTTATGTACAGTTGT
>OZ014521.1:283339048-283344048 GCA_963966055.1 Lathyrus aphaca
GAGTATGATGAGAATATGGATAGCTGAAAGCAAGCTGTTATTATATAAGTAGCCGTTACTTGGAGAATTATTAGGAATGGAATACCCAAGGTGCTTGACCAGACTGGTGTTGCCATCTAGTTCTTATGCCACACAATGTCATATGACATGTTGGCACATCTCCATAACTGCTAAATCTCACATAAGCAGATTCCCAATTTGCCCCTTAAGTTTTCAAATTGAGTAGCATCCAAGGCTTTGGTAAATATATCAGCCAACTGCAGATTTGTAGCTACATGTTCCAGTGAAATCACTTTCTCTTCTACAAGATCTCTGATGAAATGATGTCTGATATCAATATGCTTGGTCCTGCTATGTTGTATAGGATTCTTTGATATGTTAATTGCACTTAAATTGTCACAGTACAATGTCATGACATCTTGTGGGACATTGTACTCAGTGAGCATTTGTTTAATCCAAACCAACTGTGAACAACTGCTTCCAGCTGCTATATATTCAACTTCAGCAGTGGATAAGGATACACAATTTTGTTTCTTACTGAACCAAGAAATCAAATTGTTTCCTAGAAAGAAGCATCCTCCTGAAGTGCTTTTTCTGTCATCAGCACTTCCAGCCCAATCAGCATCACAGAAGCCAGTGAGAATTGGTTTGCATCCATGAAAGTACATTATGCCATAGTCGCAAGTACCATTAACATATTTCAGAATTCTCTTGACTTGGTTAAGATGACTAACTTTTGGATCAACTTGATATCTTGCACAAACACCTACTGCAAATGCTATGTCTGGTCTGCTAGCAGTTAGATATATCAAGCTTCCAATCATGCTTCTGTATAGGCTTTGATCTACATTCTCACCCTTGTCATCTTTAGTTAGCTTTAAATGTGTGGGGGCAGGAGTTCTCTTATGAGTAGCATTGTCCATCCCAAATTTATTGACTATGTTCTTAGCATACTTGCTTTGGGAAATGAACATGGAGTCCTCCATTTGCTTTATTTGCAGTCCAAGAAAGTAGGTTAATTCTCCTACTAGACTCATCTCAAATTCAGATTCCATCTGATTTACAAAATGTTTCACCATCCTTTCAGACATCCCACCAAAAACAATGTCATCTACATATATTTGAGCAATCATGACATTTCCTTCTTCATCTTTAACAAATAAGGTTTTGTCAATTCCACCTTTCCTGTACCCTTGCTTGATAAGAAAAATAGTCAGCCTTTCATACCATGCTCTTGGAGCTTGCTTCAGACCATAAAGAGCCTTCTTTAGTTTGTATACATGATTTGGACAGCTTGGATCAACAAATCCTTTAGGCTGTTCTACATATACTTCTTCATTAAGATATCCATTTAAAAAGGCACTTTTCACATCCATTTGAAATAGCTTGAACTTTAAGATACAAGCAATTCCCAAAAGTAATCTGATTGATTCAAGCCTTGCTACTGGTGCAAATGTTTCATCAAAGTCTACTCCTTCAATTTGTGTGTATCCTTGAGCTACAAGTCTAGCTTTGTTCTTTGTAAAAACTCCTTGCTCATTTGACTTGTTCTTATACACCCATTTAGTTCCAATCACATTTATGTCATCAGGTCTAGGGACAAGGTTCCACACTTCATTCCTTGTGAATTGACCTAATTCCTCTTGCATAACACAAATCCAGTATTCATCAGTAAGAGCTTCCTTGATGTTTTTAGGTTCTATTTTAGAAACAAAATAGGAACTTGAAATCACTTCTTTTGATCTAGTGCTTACACCTCTGTTGGGATCACCAATTATCAAATCTTTGGGATGATCTTTCTGGATTCTGATGGAGGGAGGTTTGCTGGATTGTTCTGTCCTTGCATCAGTTTGAGTGAAGTCAGAATGATCACTCTTTTCTTCAGCTTCAATTTTGATATCAGCAGATGTTCCAACATCTTCTGGAACATCTGTAGGAGCATCATCAATTATCACATTTATGGACTCCATGTTAACCTTGGTTCTAGAATTAAATACTCTATATGCTCTGCTGTTTATAGAGTATCCAAGAAAAATCCCTTCATCACTTTTAGGATCCATTTTTCTTCTTTGCTCCCTATCTTCCAGAATATAACAGTTACTTCCAAACACATGGAAGTACTTAACTGTGGGTTTTCTGCCTTTCCAGACTTCATAGATTGTGGACAAGGTTCCTTTTCTTAGAGTAACTCTGTTATGGATGTAACAAGCTGTGTTCATAGCTTCAGCCCAGAAGTACAAAGGTAACTTTTTGGCATGGATCATAGCTCTTGCTGATTCTTGAATAGTTCTATTCTTCCTCTCAACAATCCCATTCTGTTGAGGAGTGATTGGTGAAGAGTATTCATGATTGATTCCTTCTGAAGAACAGAAATCTAAGAATTTTTGGTTCTCAAATTCTTTTCCATGATCACTTCTTATTCTGATCACACAGCTGGCTTTTTCCCTTTGTATTCTTTGGCATAAGTCTTTGAATACATCAAATACATCAGACTTTTCTTTGATGAAATTTATCCATGTATATCTTGAAAAGTCATCAACCACTACATAGGCATACCTCTTACCACCAAGGCTCTCAACCTGCATAGGTCCCATAAGATCCATATGCAATAATTCCAAAACTTTGGAAGTTGTCAGATGTTGGAGCTTTGGATGGGACATCATGGTTTGCTTGCCTATTTGACATTCACCACATATTTTGCCATCATCAATCTTCAGTTTAGGAATACCTCTCACAACATCCATAAATATGATTTTCTTTATGCCTCTGAAATGAAGATGACCTAGTCTTTGGTGCCATAGTTTCACTTCTTCTTCTTTAGCTAAAGAGCAAGTTGAAGTGAGACTGAAATCTTGAGGTTCCCACATGTAACAGTTGTCTTTAGATCTGGCTCCTTTCATGACAACCTTTTGTTCTTTGTTAGACACTATGCATTCAGTTTTGGTAAAGTTTACACTGTACCCTTGATCACATAATTGACTTATGCTGATCAGGTTAGCAGTTAAACCTTTAACCAGCAACACATCATCCAGTCTTGGTACATCTGGACAGTCCAAGGTCCCAACTCCCTTGATTTCTCCTTTAGCTCCATCTCCAAAGGTCACATATCTGGATGAATATGACTTTAAGTCTACTAGCAGATTCTTCAATCCAGTCATGTGTCTTGAACATCCACTGTCAAAGTACCAGTCTTCTTTAGCTGATACTCTTAGTGATGTATGAGCTATATATGCAACACCTTTCTTTGACCATTTGAGTTGAGATTTCTTTTGATACCTCTGCCCTGTGTATTGTTCATCAATAGAGCTCCAAGGTTGTTTGTTGATCTTGTTCTTGGGTATGTAGCTTTGATCAGCATGAAGACTAGCTTTTGGTCTCCATACCTTCTTGATGACCTCTGTCTTCTGCTTAGGGGGTTGCTGATTTCTTTGATGTCTATGCAGCACTTTCTTGGTAACTTCTATCTTCTGCTTAGGAGGTTGCTGAAACATCTGATTTGGATATCCATGCAACTTGTAGCAATGAGGTTTGATATGTCCAAATCTTCCACAATGATGACATCTCCATCTTTGATACTTCTTCTTCATTATGTTCTTTTCAGAATGTTGAGACATCTGTTGGAACATTATGTTTGACTTTGTGTTCTTTTCATGATGTTGAGGCATCTGTTGGGACATTTTGTTTGACTGTATGGACTTTGAAGTAGTTTTGCTAGAGCTAACTTCATCCTTATGAACTCTGTTAAATCTCAGTCCACTTTTATCCCCTGAATGCTTATTGTTGTTGAGAATAACATCCAGTGTACTTGAGCTACTATTCAGCATTCTAACAGATTTGGACATGTGGTCCAACTTGGAGTTGAAAAGACTTACTTCACTTTTCAAGGTGTCAATGATCTCTAGATCACTTGCTTTTTCATCCTTTAGTGCCTTAATCTGCTTCTTTATCTTTATACTCTCACTGCATATTTCAGTGCTTCTTTTGAATAGTTCTCTGTATGATTGCTCAAGTTCTTCAAAAGTAAGCTCCCCATCACTGGATTCACTTTCAGATTCATATAATCCAGCTAGAGCAGTGATATGCTTAGCTGATTCTTCTTCTGAATCACCTCCTGAGTCTTCATCAGACCAGGTTACAGAGAGTCCTTTCTTTTGCCTTTTTAAGTAGGTAGGACATTCATTCCTGATGTGTCCATATCCTTCACATCCATGGCATTTAATTCCTTTTTCTTGACTGGTCTTTTCATCATAATTCGACCTTCTATTAGCATCATAAGGTCTTTTGTTCTCAGAATAGTTTGTGTATCTTCCACTTGGTTTGGATTTGTCTTCCATCCTTCTGAGAATCTTTTTGAATTGTCTTCCAAGCATATCAATGTTGTCTGATAAGCTTTCACCAGTTTCTGATTCATCATCTTCTTCTTCATCAGTATTTGTTACCAAGGCTATGCTTTTGTTCTTCTTTACATTTGTGTCATTCATTCCCATCTCAAATGTTTGAAGGGAACCAATGAGTTCTTCAACTTTCATTGTGCATATGTCTTGAGCTTCTTCTATTGCTGTGACTTTCATGTCAAATCTTTTTGGCAAAGATCTGAGAATCTTTCTTACAAGCTTTTCATCAGTCATCTTTTCTCCCAAGGCTCCAGAAGTATTGGCTATTTCTAAGATGTTCATGTAGAATTCATGAATTGTCTCATCTTCCTTCATTCTCAAGTTTTCAAACTTGGTGGTGAGAAGTTGAAGTCTTGACATCTTTACCTTTGATGTTCCTTCATGATTTGTTTTGAGAGTGTCCCAAACATCTTTGGCCAGCTCACAGTGATGCACAAATCTAAAGATGTTCCTATCAATGCCATATAATAAAGCATTTAAGACCTTGGAGTTGCCTAGTGCTGAATCTTCTTCCTCCTTACTCCATTCTTCTTCAGGTTTCAACACTTTTGATCCATCTTTGGTGTCTTGGACAGGATGTTCCCATCCAATGTTGACTGCTCTCCA
>OZ014521.1:283401097-283403597 GCA_963966055.1 Lathyrus aphaca
AGCAAAACTTATGCCCTATTTAATTAATATAATATTTTTTGCAGCTTAATATATATATATATATATATATATATATATATATATATATATATATATATATATATCCATGCATGCATGCATGCATACATACATACATACATACAATGCGTGCGTGCATTCATACATACATACATACATACATTCATAAATACATACATAAATACATACATTCATACATACATACATAAATACATACATATATATATATATATATATATATATGTATATATATATATATATATATATATATCTATATGCATTCATATATACATACATTCATACATACATACATTCATACATACATACATAAGTATATCTTGGTGTTGTGTTTCTCCGTTAGCCAAACTTATGTCATATTTAGTTAATATAATATTTCTTGCAGCTTAATATACATACACACATACATACATACATATATATATATATATATATATATATATATATATATATATATATATATATATATATATATATATATATATACACATTCATACATACATACATAAATATATTTATATACATACATTCATACCTACATACATTCATATATACTTATATTGATAAATACATTTTTTGTATTGTGTTGTGATATATATTTACATTGATATATACTTTTTTTTTGTTTTGTGTTGTGATATATATTTATTTCATATTTAGTTAATATAATATTTTTTTCATATATATATACACACACAAACACATATACACACACACACATTCATACATACATACATAAATATATTCATATACATACATTCATACCTACATACATTCATATATACTTACATTGATATATACATTTTTTGTTTTGTGTTGTGATATATACTTACATTGATATATACTTTTTTTTTGTGTTATGATATATATGCATGCATGCATGCATGTATGTATGCATACATACGTACATACATGTGTACATACATGCTTACATACTTACATACATGCTTACATTCATACATACATACATGCGTACATTCATATATACATACATTCATACATACATAAATTCATACATACATACATACATACATTAGTATATCTTGGTGTTGTGTTTCTCCGTTAGCCAAATTTATGTCATATTTAGTTAATATAATATTCTTTGCTTTTACTACCACACAGGTAGAATTGATGGACATTGAGCTGGACTTCTTTTGGGGAACCTTAACCGGAAATTACCATCCTGAGCCAAATAACATGAACAATGATGAGATACATAACCCTGATATCCGTTATTTCAATAAGATCCTTGCCCACACCTTCTTTGGAAAAGAAGAAAACCTTAATGGAGTATCTAAAGATGAGATATTCATTATGTCATGTCTGACAAATGGACAGCCAGTTAATGGTGTGCCTTTCATGATGCAAACCTTCACCCGAATCCATGAAGAACCTGATCTACCCATATTGGTAGGAGGTCTTGTCACCATGATTGCTGATGCCTTAGGACTTAGATACCAATTACACAGGTGTAATCGTTTACGTACCATCCGTCCTATGAATCTGAACTTTTGCTTTAACCTCCATATCATAAGAAATTTAGGACAACCACCTTACGAGTACCTAATCAAGAATGAAGTAGTAACCCTATTCACATTACCAAACCATACTAAAGTCAGTGTTCACAATAAAGATAATTGGCTTTATGAGCTTACCCCTCCTGACTATCCATCCACTCCCGAAACACCACAATCTTACAAGATAAGGGATGATATAATGACCGATGTAGAAAGTGACCCTGAGACACCTCCTAGTTACCATGACATTGAACACACTGATGAAGTGATTGAAACCCCTGAAGTAAATCAAGTAGAATATGCTGACAACTTAAAGAAAATTATGAACACTCTTGAAGTTTACCAAGCCGATATCAATGCTGTTAAGGATGAGATTAAAAGCATGCGATTGGACGTTATAGGTTTAACTGACATAACGTGTGAGCAATTCTACCACCTAAACTCCGCAATTGAAGATTTGAAGAAGCAACTTTGAAAAATGCTGTAGTGATTTAACTTATTTTACTTCTCGCTTTTGTTTCTAGTTAGTTTTAACATTTTGCAAACATTTTCGTACCTTATTTTTATTAATGTAATTTTCCTCCAATTATATCAAAAGCAAAGCACTTCTAGTTTTACCATTTTCCAATTTAATCAATTTCTATGATTTCCATTAGTTACTGTTATATTTAAATTGATTAATATTTTATGATTTCTCGTGTGATGAAATTTGCTACTAATATATGTTGATCCAATATTATATATAGTGTTGGTGTTGGAATTAAATAAGAAGTGATAATAAAGAAAACAAATTGCATTGAACGAGTGAGATAATGCATCCTCTGAAGAAAATATTATAAGATTTTAATCCCTCACGGTCGTCATCATTATCTCACGATTGTGACAAGCTAATTAGCGCGTCACGACCGTCACTCATCCCTCACGACCGTGACGACCCCTGTTATACG
>OZ014521.1:283426851-283431851 GCA_963966055.1 Lathyrus aphaca
GTTTCATAATTAATCAAACCTAAATCTAGAGAAAATGTTTTAGGATCCACTACTTTTATGCATCATAGATTAAACTCGTACTAACACAATGATAATGTACTAAAGCAATAGTACACACCAAAAGATTGTTGATTTTTTGTTTAATATCCAACGATTTTAGACCATCTCTCAACAAGGACATAAAATGTAAAAATCTTGAGGCTTGGTTAAAGCAAGGGACAAGACTTAGATGTGATTTTTACTAAAGGAAAATTGTTAGATAATTTTTAATAGTTGAGGTTGACCACAAGAACAATTTACTTATCGTGAAGAGTGATAGAGATATTGGACAAATAAAAAAGACTTATTGGTAACAAGTTAAAAAATGCCATTAATTTTTCTATTATTTGAATATTTTAACTAATATATTTAAATTTTATTTATCATTAATTGAGTGTTCTTTTAAATAAGTAGGAAAACCATGGATAAAACATGGATCTGTGCCGATCGAATGACCAAAGAGTACGAGAGTGGGGTTGCGGAATTCGTTAAGTATGCTGTTCAACACGCTGAAAACCCCAGACGAATGCATTGTCCTTGCTTGCGTTGTTGTTATATTGGTAAGGTTGACGCACATGGATTGAAATCGCATTTGCTGAGGCATGGAATTGATCAAAGTTATCAGTGTTGGATATTTCATGGTGAGAAAATTAACGGGAATGTTGAATCGAGTGGAAAAAGAAATACGACCTATGCTTCATACGACAAAGACACGGAAACATATGATTGTGATCGAGTTGAAGAGATTGTAGAAGCACTGGAAGAAGATCTTCATGATTGTCCTGAAATGTTTGAGAGGATGGTAAGCGATGCAGAGAAACCGTTGTACAAAGGTTGCACTAAATTCTCAAGACTTTCTGCGGTATTAAAGTTGTACAACTTAAAGGCGGGCAATGGATGGTCGGATAAAAGTTTCACAGAGTTGTTGGCCCTTATGAGAGAAATGCTACCGGATGATAATGTTCTTCCTAATCGAACCTATGAGGCAAAAAAAATGTTGTGCTCTATTGGCATGAGCTATGATAAGATACATGCTTGTCCTAACGATTGCATTTTGTTTCGTAACAAATATGCAACGTTAACTGAGTGCCCCAAATGCGGTTTGTCTCGATATAAGAAAAGATTATCTCCCGCAAAAGTCTTATGGTATTTTCCGATAATTCCGAGATTTAGGCGCATGTTTCGTAGTGAAACCGATGCAAGACATCTTACTTGGCATGCAGATGAAAGAATTACCGATGGAAAGTATCGGCATCCGGTTGATTCACCACAGTGGTCGAAGATTGATAATGATTATCCTGAGTTTGGATCAGAAGCAAGAAACCTTCGATTGGCATTATCTACTGATGGAATGAACCCACATGGTCTTCAAAGTATTTCACATACCACATGGCCTGTGATTCTTATGATTTATAACCTACCTCCGTGGCTATGTATGAAGCGTAAGTACATGATGTTATCTATGTTAATCTCTGGGCCTAAACAACCAGGTAATGACATAGACGTATACTTGACACCTCTGATCGAAGATTTAAAGATTTTGTGGGAGAACGGTGTGGAGGTTTATGATGGATATAGGAAAGAAAGTTTCAATTTGAGGGCGATGTTGTTTGGCACAATTAATGATTTTCCAGCATACGGGAATCTATCTGGGTATAGCATTAAAGGTCAACGTGCGTGTCCTGTTTGTGAAGACGGAACCGATACGATCCGATTGGAACTTTGCCAGAAGAATGTGTTTCTCGGTCATCGTAGATTCTTACATTCTAAACATCATTACCGTGGGTGGAGAAAAGCATTCAATGGAGACACCGAACATCGTAGAGCTCCACCCGCATTGTCAGGCGAACAAGTTTTTGAAAAGGTGAAAGATGTGCGTACTGAGTTTGGCAAGCCTTTTGCACATAAGATTGTGAAAGGTGGGTGGAAGAAAAGGTCGATATTTTTTGAATTGCCATATTGGAAGTCTTTGTACGTGAGACATTTTCTCGATGTTATGCATATTGAAAAAAACGTATTTGAAAGTGTTATCGGTACATTACTCAATATAAAAGGCAAGTCTAAGGATGGCCTTAAAGCAAGGGAGGACATGTTAAAAATGGGAATGAGAACTGAATTAGCACCCGTGAAGAAAGGAAGACGAACATATCTACCACCTGCTGCTTTTACTTTATCTAGAAAGGAGAAAAAAATTTTGTGTAAGTCTCTGAGTGAAGTTAAGGTTCCAGAAGGATACTCATCTGATATCAGAAGACTTGTTTCTATGAAAGACCTCAAGTTGAAGAATTTGAAGACACATGATTGTCATGTTATAATGGAACATTTTCTACCGATCGGTATACGTTCTATTTTGCCAGAAAAAGTAAGAAGTTCCATAACTAAATTGTGTTTTTTCTTTAGGTCAATTTGTGGTAAGGTGATCGATCCCGAGATGTTACCAACACTACAAAAAGAGATTGTAATTACCTTGTGTGAGCTTGAAATGTATTTTCCTCCGTCTTTTTTTGACATAATGGTTCATTTAGTTGTTCATCTTGTGAAAGAGACACAGTTGTGTGGACCAGCTTATATGAGATGGATGTACCCTGCTGAACGGTATATGAAAATATTAAAAGGGTACGTAAAATCCCGAAGTCGACCAGAGGGTTGTATTGTTGAACGATACATTGTTGAAGAAGCTGTTGAGTTTTGTACTGAATATTTGTCTAACGTTCAATCGATTGGACTCCCCAGAGCTCAGATTTTCGACAAAATGGAAGGTAAAAAATTAATTGGGAATAAAATTGTGACAATATCAAGGGATGAACGGGATCAAGTTCATTTGTATGTTCTGCACAATAATAATGAGGTTGAGCCATATGTTGAAATGCACAAGGATGTACTCCGAAGGTTAAATCCGAACAGAAATGAAAATTGGATAGTTATAGAGCACAATCAAAGTTTCATACAATGGTTGAAGGATCATATTTATTTGAAGCGCTCTTCAGATCCTTCTTCGGTAACAGAAAGGTTGAGATGTTTGGCATATGGTCCAAGTTTGCATGTGTTTTCTCATAGCGCATATTCAATTAATGGATACACATTTTATACCAAAGAACAAGATGATAAGAGTACTATGCAAAATAGTGGTGTCACCGTGCTAGCTGAAGCAATGCATATATCAAGTATGAAGGACTTAAACCCCAAATATGCAAATTTGTCATATTTTGGAGTTATTGAGCACATTTGGGTGTTTGATTACGAGAAGTTTCAGATTCCCATCTTTGGTTGCAAGTGGGTGAATAGTAGTGGCATACGAATGGATAAGTCTGGATTTTTGCAAGTTGATCTTACTAGGGTGGGGTACAAAGATGAACCTTTTATTCTAGCATCTCAGGCTAAACAAGTGTTCTATGTGAATGACCCGAAGAGTACAAAATGGTCTATAGTGCTTTTCTCTAACAAAGTGACTGATGATAGCGGTGTCGATCAATGTGATATTGATGTTGAGAATGAGTCATGCATTAGACGGAATGAGTTGAATAGAAATGATGAAGTTGAGGATCTTATACCGGATGAGTCATATATAAGAAACGATCATAATGAGGGAATTTGGATCAATTCATCCGTACGCATTGCTAAGAAACAAGTGATTAATATTCCAACAAAGAAAAGAAAGAGATGTTAGTGACTTAGGTAAATTATCCATGGTTTCTTTATTTTATTTTTTCGATTGTTTTGATTATAAGTTATATGTGATAATGCATGATTTCTTTATTTTTTTTTGTTTTCAATTGCTTTGATTATAAGTTATATATGATAATGCATGATTTCTTTATTTTTTTGTTTTCATTTGCTTTGATTATAAGTTATATTTGATATTTGATGGTTTCCTTGGTTTATTACAGGTTAGACATGGCTAATGACCAACCTGAGGAAGTTCCTAAAAAAGTATCCGCGGAAGAAGAAATTCGAAGAGGCATCACAGTAATGAGAAGGGTGGTCCAAGGAAGATCTCGAGGCATCATACTAGATGTCTATTGGAGCACCCAGGGACAGCTTATAGAACCTAATGGGCATACCTTAACTAGTTTTATCGGTGCACTAGTAAGGAATGAAATTCCCATTACATGTGATGATTGGAGAAACAAAGAGCTGAAAGAGTCCAAAGATAAAATTTGGAGTGAGATAAAGGTACAATCATTTGGCCCTTAATTATACGGAATCAATTATGTTTTTTCAATTACCGATACTAACTATCAATCTTTATGTTTTTCTTAGCGATGTTTTAACATCGAAGAAGAAAGAAGAGGCTTTTGTATGAAATTGGCCGGAAAGCTTCTAAGAGGGTTTCGGACATTTTTATCATCCAAGTTCCTTAAGGATGCGGATGGTAATTTTGTGGATGCGGAGCTTCCCAAAAAATATGAAAGTTTGATATCGGCTGAAGAATGGGAAGCGTTCAAATCCAAAAGACAAGACCCGGTTTTTCAAAGAATAAGTGCTACAAATCGGGAAAGAGCATCAAGTCCCGCATATCCGTACCGAAAAGGACGTGTCGGATATGGACGGTTAGAACAATCCATGGTAAGTATTTATAAATTGCGATAACAAATTTCTTCATCATATATTAGTTTTATCTGATCAAATTGTATGACTTAATGTGTAGCTGCAGAAGGAGGAAAGTTCAGAATCATCTCTTCCTGCACATGTTTTGTGGAAGGAAGCCCGTGTGGGCAAATCTGGAGTTCCTCAAGAAGAAGTTTTACAAGTATACCAGAAATGTGTAAGTATAACATTTTTTCATTAATTGAATAACATTTTTATACACAAATATTTGACAAGTGTACAATATTCATCTGATTTTTCAGGAGGAGCTATCTCAGTCTTTATCTCCCGATGATACTAGGAGCATACTTGGTCGGGCATTAGATGTCCCTGAGTATTCTGGTCGGGTGAGGGGTAAGGGATTTGGAGTCACT
>OZ014521.1:283446851-283451851 GCA_963966055.1 Lathyrus aphaca
AGTTGCTTCAAATATATACCTTGATGATTGTGATTAAAGTTGTCCATTCTAATGAGAAATCAAGTCAGGAAAAGAATTTGTCTCTGAACACCTGTCAAGAATGCAAGGATGTATGCAAATGCCATGTTCAATTATTTCTGAGGAATCTATCTGCTTTAATTCAAGTTTTGATACAGAAAAATCCAACAACATGATTCAGATATGTGATCCTCGGAAATAACTGAACATGTATGAAGAAATGCTATGATGTCATGTATGCAACAGACGTGTGATCAACAATCTGATGTTGGTGTTGAACAATGAACCAACTGTCTGTATAGAATCACAATAGCGGCACCATCTCTGTATAGAACCCCATAACTGAGAACCCAATAACTGTAAAATTGGATCACATAATAGCATAGTCACTGATGGTGTTGAAGTTGAACAACGAGCCAAGTGTCTGTGGAGAGTCATAATAACAGTCACAATATCAGGGTCACCATGGTAATCACAGTAACAATCTCTCTGAATAGAAATCCCGGATCTCAGAATCAAAGAACCATAGAACACTGAACAATACTAGCAAAGTGGGTATGTTGAAGTTTAGGGTTCCTGCAAACCTGTAAACCCCTCCCAATCTCACGGGTGTGCTACTCGGGTCAACATCACGGACTCTCAAAGCCGAATAGCAATAATACGTTCACCATTTCCGAGAAATGGCTCATGACCAAATCAGGGAATCGGTTTGGCATTATGTACTACTCATGGAGGCCTCAGCTGAGTCCAAGGAAACAAGCATCCCTCATTGGTCCCCAGCTTCAAGCACTGAATCGAGAAACAATAGTACATTCATCCTGAAGGGTACAATACTACCGTCATACGAATAGTTTGCCTTGACTGGATTCCTATGAGAGAACCAGGCCATCCTATGTGAGTTCCCAGTGGACCCTCGGATGCGAGTGGGTTTGCCAACAAATGTGGTCTGCCAATGTCATCACTAGAGAGGGTTGTTTCCACAAAGGTTCTCAATGATCGGTCCCCAGATGCACATAACTATCAAGGTCCTATCCCGAAGTGGAGGAAATCCCCACACAAGATATTTCCAAGACAGTCGCAATCTGGGCGTGAAACACATCGCCACTCATCATGTCACATGCGAGTACAATATGTCCACTATAATCCTAGGGTGCACTCAAGCGGGGTACTTGGCTTATCTCTCAGAAACAATATCACCCGAACCCACCAAACAGAAAACCAGTCCAGACAGTCCAGTATGATATACATGATGCATAAAATAAATACTGAAAACCGTAAATAAAGCTGTAAACAAAAGCGGTAAACAAACAACAATACGATATAACAAGCCACAACAAAAAAACATCACCCAAAGAAACAGAAACAAACAAGCGCTAGGAGAGACTCACAAGGGAACCAGAGATCATCTGGTGTGCAGTCCCCAGCAGAGTCGCCAGCTGTCGCTCCCGGGATTTTCATCCTAGTACAAACGCGAAAGTGGCGCGGAAAGGTTAGAGTCGCCAGCTAGACATTTTTATCCCGAAAGAATGGGAAAGGTAATGTTGCACAAACCTGAGGAAGAAGGAAAGGACAAGGTCCTGCGAACCAAAGATCTGAGTTCGGGAGTCAGTTACGACCTAGGAAGGTATTAGCACCCCAGATCGTCCTCCGTACCCGACGGGATCCACGCTTGCTTGTTTTGTTTCAAAGGGTGAGAAGAATAACTGCTGCTGAATAAAACCGCTAACTGGAATGGAAATGAGAAATGAGAAAGGAACTGAAAAGGAGAAGGAACAAAAGGGGAAATGTAGGAAAAATAAAGAATGTGCTCGAACGGGCCCTACCCCGCTGCCTACGTACCTCATCGGGATAATGAGGATCAGAGTTGACGTAGTTCGCCTAACTAAGGCGGGAACTATTTGTTTGTGTTTTTTATGCTGGAACTGCGTATGTCTATGCTCAGGTGTTGCAGGCTCGTCTGGTACGAGTGCGTTTACCGTCTTGCATGAAAGACAAGTCGTCGCGAGTTCGCGTTGTGAGTGAATGAGATGAGAAAGAGAAGTTCCCGCAGGATAGTCGCTTGTTATTTGTTTTTGTCTTTTAAAAGAAGTGTTTTTTTGAATTTTGTTTGTGAACTGTCTTGTACTAAGACCTATCCATCGCGGTGAGTATTTACACCTCGCCCCGAAACAGGACGCATATAAACACTCCGCAACAAAGTCTCGTGTCGTACAAGAACGTTCGATTTTTATTAAGTGTTTTATTGCTTTTCTTTATGAGATGAGAAAGAATGACTCAAGTTGAAAAAAGGACAAACTAAGGGGACTAAGACACAACCCTAATTTTATTTGTTTATTTACAAGAGAGGTCCTATGGTTAATAAGGTATTCTAATCCTAAGGAAGAAAAGGAAAAGAAGAAAAGAGAGCTTAGAAACTAACTTACTTCCTAAGGAAGTTAAGTTGTCTCTAAAGAAAGGGAAAGCCTAAAAGCAAAGCACAAAGTGCTAAGGCAAACACAATTAAAATGCATAAGAGATAGGAATGAAGTAATGCTTACCTCAATCTTCCCCCCTACAAAACAAAAGTTAGCATGACAATGCATATTGAAAGTAAAATCAAAGCATAAAAGCGATTAAGTACCATAAACGTCCTAGAATGGAACTAGGGTTCAAAATAAGACCTAAGTCTAAAGGTGAAGGTACCTAAAGGTTAAATGACTTATAAAGTCAGTAGCTACATGCTATAGGTCCCTAAGTATGCTAGCATATCTCACAAGATCAAACTATGTCAAACTATGTACAAAAAGTTCACCTAAGTTCACCTAAATGCAAGTTAGGGCTCATGGATGAAGTATGAATGCATATGACTTACAAACATGAATTAATACATGAAATGAACATCAAAGTCAGTAGTGAATACTTATGAAGATGGATGAATGAATATACAATCATGGATGCAATGGATTAGGCATATGGAGCAATGAGAAGAAGATATGAGAAAAAACGAACAAAAAACGCATAAGATCGCACATGATGAAAGTTAAGGAAGAATGGCATGTGAATATGCATGAAATGATTATGGGTCAGTAGAATACAAGGTATGAGATGCAATTAGAATGCATGAATAGGCATTAATGATTTCCACATAATTCAAGTTATTATTTAGAGGAGAAGAGAATCTATTTTAGGTTAAAGTTAGTTCACATAAGTATGCACTTTAAAGCACCAAAACAAACCAAATGAGTATGGTTCAAAAAATGACCTATGACTGGAATTAAAGACATACAAATGAACTATAATTAACTCTTAAAAGATACCAAAATGTTCCTCAATCAAATGGCATGAATGCCTTCTTAACACTTAGGTTATGCGACACATAAACACATGAATCAACCTAGGATCTAGGTGACATGGAAAAATAGCAAAAAGCCTTTAAAAATTATGAAATTAAATCCCTGGAATGATATAGTCATTATCTTACATTTTCCAAAAGGATTATACAAAATTATGCACCAAAGTTCCAAAACAATTCCTTGACTAGCAAGGTAACAAAACATGATCACCAAAAATAACTCCACAAAGTGGATCAAAAAGGGAATCTAAAATTATGAAAAAAAATGCCTAAGGAGCATCAAAATTTCACAAATTACAGTGATTAATCACACACAAAAAATAGGTTTCACACCTATGGGGAAAAAACGATTTCGGTCCCTTACGCCAAAACATTCCTTTTTGGGACAGCTTATGATCTAAAATCCAAATTAATTATTAAAACCACCCAAATATGGAAAAAAAAATATGACAAATTAACTAAGAGGATGAGGATCACTCATGAATTTTTCCATAATTTTATCACACCTAAAACTATTTTTAATTATTGCGACGAAACGGGCAAAAAAGTGAATTTTAAGGGGAAGTGAAAGGAATCAATCCTAATGGTTCGTAACCTAATCCCTAAGTTCCGAAATCGATACATATCATCAAAAATCACAAATAAATCCAATGCCTCAGGTGGGAAGGCTCAATATGCATCTTAAATTATATGATCCTAAGTCGCATACAACTAGAATGATGCGTACAAGTAGAGAATCGAGATTACTTACTTGGTCGAAGTGCCGATTCTTTCACATAAAAGAAATCCAAAAAAATTTCAAGCCAAGCCTTGTAATCTCCCATGAGCAAAATAAATGCTCATCTTCCATAATTTCTTTGTGAAGATCCCCCATAATCGAAACAAAAACAACGACACAAAATATCATTTGAATCCAAAGGTATCCCACAAATAAAGTGGAATACCAACCAAACAACCGTCGTTAAGATCTTTGCGAGAACCTTGCATGAACTCAACAAACGCATTAGAAACCAAAAAGAGGTGCAACCGGAAGTTGCACCTATGCCTCACAACTCCAAATCAAGTAGAAATATGAATATACGAGTCATGGACATGCATTGAAATTTACGTTTCAAAACGGGGCAGCACTTATGCTCTAACATAAACAACATGCAAACTCAAACCGGAATCAAACAAATTTACATGCAATGAATGGCAAATGATCGACAAACATAAGTACAAGTCAAAACAAGATCAATGCATCAAAATCGCACCAAACCGAACTTAAAAAGCCTTAAAACGAAAAAATGCGTCAAAAATCACCGACTCGGAATTGAACAAAAATTGCATGGTAACTTGCAAACGTGCCAACGGATTCAAATATGCAATCGGTTTTTGAAAATTCCGCTTGGAAGTGATACTTTTTGGCCGATTTCGTCGGCTGGCAGTAGCGAAATAGCCGGAAAAAATTGTCCGAAATCGACTAAAAAGTTCACCAATGGCTCCGAAATAATCAACAAAGTCAATTTACACTATTCACATTCGCAAAAACGCGCTACGGTTAGGAAGTTATGACCAAAACATATTCTCGACACGCGACACATGAACAACATCAACAATTAAGCCTCAACCTATCCTATTTCAAATTTGCACATTGAAACAAGCATGAATT
>OZ014521.1:283473904-283503904 GCA_963966055.1 Lathyrus aphaca
ATTGAATTGTTAGAAAAAATAAAATAATGAATATAAATAATAAATGAATTAAATAATATCAAGGATAATAAAATGAATTAAATTAAAATACACGTTTGTTTTGTCGAAATAAAAATAATTACAAAGGGGGGCCTCATATTGACCAAAAATCACCGATTAGAATCGGGCGATAAATTGGCCGTTTAGTATATCATTGGCCCTAAAAATAAATATATAAAAAAAGATAGAAATAAATGTCAAATAAAAATCTAACAAAACAATCTAATAAAAAAACAATTAACTAATGAAGAGAACAACCTTTAAACAAATAAAATTTAAAAATAAAACAATGGAAACGAGGGGGTTTGACGCAGAAATCATGGTGTGTGCTCAGCACTTCACATGGGCTTTTGATGGCCCAAATCTTTTTAAGAGTCAAAGAGCAAAGTCTAATAAGATAAATAAATAAAATAAAAAAAGAAAAAAAGAAAGGGTTAGTAACAAAATGAAAACACAGAGAAACACGTTTCAGCGATAAACAGAGAATCCCACCCTTGTTTTCGTTTTCAAATATGCCTCACAAGTAGAAGAAACGCCGGCAAAAACCTGCGATTCCGTCCGGTTTCGGCTGAGTTTCGGTTTCACGGCGGGTTAGCTTGGTGGTGGTGACACGATTTGGCTATGTGCGTCTTCGTCTACGTCTCTCACTCTCTCCGCGGCGGTCTCAGCGTTTTTCGTTTCAGCTCCTCTCCGCTTATCATTCTCGTCCATGATTTGTTTTCAGCGGCGGCTGTGTCTCACTCAGTGATGGCCGAAACGGTGGAAGATTTGGGTGTTTCGGTTGGATTTGAAAGAAGGTTGGATGGTTAGCACGGATGGTTGTGCAGCAAAGAGTTTCTCGCGGTGAAGCTCGCGGAAGATGAAGGTCACGGCTGAGGGTTTTGAGGAGGTGGAAGGGAGGTCGGCAATGGTGGTTCAGAGTTGGTGTTTATGGTTGAGGTGAGCGGCTGAGTTGGTTTGTTGGATTCGTGTTTTCTGTTTTTCATCTGTATTTTCTCTGATGGCTAGGGCTTTTGCAGGTGTTGGTTCTCTATCCTCTTTTTGTGCCAATCATTGGCTTTTATAATGGAAAAATGAGGGCATAAAATATGTGAGATTGAAGGATTTTGTTGTGAGGAAATCATGTGCGAGCAGCTGTGAATCGAAAATCCGTTAGGGAGAAGATTCAGGGGATTTTGTGGGGACCATGAGATAAGGACAGGTTGGATTTTTGTCTGTTATGTGAGCTGGACATTTTACTGATACTATTTTCACTGCAGTTAACAACTCAGTAATTTTTTCTTGCTTGTCTGTAGGTTTAAAGAAACATGGATCAAAGTATGAATTTGGGACGGAGCTTGGGCCAGGAATCCTGCAGGCTGCTGCTGAAGAGCAATTTGATGAGGAATGGCAAGAGCTAACTGATGGTGGAGTCTTGGTAATAAAATCCTATAAACACTTATTTTTACTGCATACTACTCGTTCATTCTGAACATTCTGACTTTGAAAGATGACTTGATTTCTGATTTGGTATTAGGTGCTAACTTCAAAAATCTTGCAGAGAACTAGTTCTGATTGTTGGTTGAGCTGGAGTTGTCATTGGTGTGAGGGAAGATTAGCTATGGGAGGCTCGGCATCAATGGCCTCGACGACGAGTTAGTCCTTGAAAATTTGGTATGAACAAAGCGACTCATCACGCGATCTCTTGAGGCTTGGAACGCACAAAGATGATAAGCATGGCGACTTGATGATGTAGTCATCAAGTGAGGACCACTCCGGATCAACTTGGTAAGGGATCACTTAAGGTAGCAAGCACAAGAATGCAACTCTTTTGTAGAACTTTCATGATTCTTAGGCAATGCATTCTATTTCGGTAGTTTGGTAGAAATGCTTTGCGAAATGTGTTGTATGTCACATGTGATCCATAATTATGGAACTTATGATTTTGCCGCTATTCCTTAAGAAGTTGTGTGAGCATTGGGTTACTTGGTGATTTCTCTTTTATGAATATTGATCATTCTATTTATGCTCTGTACTAATCAACTCATTCATCCTCTTTCTTTGTATGTCAACATTGGTATGATGAACCTGCCGACACGGTTGAAGCTGAAGTTTTGAATTGACAGAGGACTTGGCACAAAGGATTGCTTGGCCTGACGAATTACGAATTCAATGGATGCTCCTGAGATTTATTATGAAAGAGCTCGGAACTGGAGAAAATCTAACGAATCCGCGATTCAGGAACCATGTGCTTGGTGAGACTTGGTGTAAAATTCCTCTGATTTTCCTTCTGCATTTCCATTTACGGTAATGTTTTTCTAAATCCATTTTTGTATTCCCAAAAACCTCATCTTTGTGGGCTACACTGTGAGTTTCTAACAACTTCTCATGCCATGTTTGATTGATGCAATTCTAGGAGCAATGCGATGCTGAAACATGTTTTGTTGCATCTGTTTTTGTTATCCTTGTCATGAACTTTCTTTGTGATAATGATATGTCTGATTTAATCTTTGGCTTGCATTGAGTTAAACTGAAAAAACATTCATTGCAAGCTGTATTAGGACTAACATGATGATGGGGTTTGATGAGTCTTTGTGACATGAACCTTGTCCCTTGTTATTATACTTTCTCTCAGCTATAAAAAAACCTTGTTTGCTCATGGATGTTGCTTCTCATTCTCGATTTTTTGGATATCCTGTTTTATGATTTTTTGTTAATCTCCCTTGTCTTCTGTAGGTATGCAGTGCAGGTGCAAGATGCTTGTCACAAAGAGTTATGGCCATGGCAAGATAGCACATAGGGACCTCCTGCAAGACGGCGTTGACATTGGCAAGTGGATAAAGGAAACTCTTCTTAGGAGCAAGCGGTATTGAGATGCGGAAGCCTTGTTTCATGGCATGGCTTGCTACGGTTTATTCACAGGATGAAGATGTCCTTACTAGCGAAGCTTGGGCCACTGCTGTTATGAAATGCTCTTCTTATTCGGAACCTTCCCTTCTACTATATGAAAACAATTTGGTGCAGGGTCTTGATTTTATCTCTTCTGCTTTGTCTTATGCTTACTTCCATTCCATGTGCATTGACTCTCATGCATTGGTGTTCTGCAGGTCATTGTTTTTTTGAGTTTTAGTCATGAGGAATGGAGAAAAGGATGAGCGTGGCGGCTTGCGGAGTCTTTGGTGCATAATATATACTAACAAGTGTTCATGGAAGCTTGCATAGGACATAAATTAAATTCCTAACGCTGAAGGATTTCAAGGCAGGATTCAAACTGTAACCATGACAAACTTGAATTGAGTGAAACATCAAGAATTTACTTGGAATGAAAAACATTTGGGTTTTTATTAGCTTGTATCAAATATAGACCTTCGTTGTATCTTGTATGGCAAGTGTATAGCAAGTATCTCATCTACCATCGAAACCTCTTAAAACCATGTCAAACATGTTTCTTAAAATAGTGAATTAGCTCAACCTAGCCTTGATGCAAACCTGTATTCTTTCTAACATCCAATGACAAATTAAACAAGTATTGATGAAGTTACAATTTTGTCTTATAATATTGCTTTTGTTGTGAATAGTCCCAAAATAACTTAATCACCTGACTTGAAAACAACTTAATGGCTTGAAAATAATACTTGACCCTAAGATAAATAGATCACGGCTTGTACATGGAGAGAAAAAGGAATACAATAATCTCAAAGAGCTTTGAATTCTTTTTGTAACGAACCGAAATGTACCTGTCCTACGATTATAAACCGCCCTTTTAAGCCAAAATGCAACATGTCTAATTGTATTGCAACTTTAATCAATATTAGGCTTGCTTCTAAATAACAAACATAATTTGGAAACAAACACCTGGAATTTAATCCAACCTTGTCTCAATAACCTCGACTGAACTAAGACTCATTATTGCAAGAACCTGATCTTAATCAAACACTTTAACAAGAAACTCATATTTTTTGAAATTTTATATATTGGTTAGTATTGAAAATTCAAATGATGATAATTATATAAGTAGGACAAATTTGGGGTATGACAGATGCCCCTATCTAATTGACTTAGACCGAGTAAAGTGAACTGGCTCACGTTCAATCTTTCAAGGTATAAGATAATTAGATATTAACAGACTCCAAATTTGTCCGATAAAAGAAACTGTGCAGTAAATGGATGATTAAAATTGGAAACTGAAGGTGATACGAAACAAAAAAAGGTTGATAGGAAAATTAAATAATCGCCTACCACCGCAAGGATGATAATGCGAACTCGGCCCTCGATGCTAGGTCGATGCTGATAGACAGAAAATAAAATAAAATAATCGCTTACCACCGCAAGGATGATAATGCGACCCCAACACTCGATACTAGGTCGATGTTGAGTGACAGAAAATTAAATAATCGCTTACCACCACAAGGATGATAATGCGAACCCCAACACTCGATGCTAGGTCGATGCTAAGTAACAGAAAAAATAAATAATCGCTTATCACCGCAAGGATGATAATGCGAACTCAACACTCGAACTAGGTCGATATGGATGCTGAGTAACAGAAAATTAAATAATCGCTTACCACCACAAGGATGATAATGCGACCCCAACACCCGATGCTAGGTCGATGCTGAGTGACAGAAAATTAAAATAATCGCTTACCACCGCAAGGATGATAATGCGACCCCAACACTCGATACTAGGTCGATGCTGAGTAATTAAAATAATATGGAAGAGAAATGTTCAAAGGGGACGTCCACTGAATAACACTTAGGAATATCTTTGGAATCTTTGGCCGACCCTGGATTCTGACTTCTGCACGTATGCTCGATTAATTTTGAAATGGTATCCCATAATGATGGAAATACGATGCGAATGTTTATGCACTGGGATATAAATTCGATAATGTTGGGGATATGGAAAGCTGGTTTATTTAGGCATGCATATGATGCACATGTTGTAAATGATTGATGTAAATGATGCGTATGACATTGATGATGCATAATGATGCATATGAGCGTTTGAAAGGTGCCAGCTTGGTGGACTTTTGGTCTGGTAGTTGCCAATGGTAATTGGACTTTGGGTGGGTGGAAGGATTGATTCCCCGACACTCGATCTTCGACAATGCATGATCAAAAGATGGATCTGAAAGCTCCAAGCTTGGTTATCTGCTGATGAGCGAAGCGACTTAATTGACACATGAAGACTAATTTGCTTTGAAGGGTTGCCAACATTTAGCAATGACTACTTGTTCAGCTGGGGAAGAAGAGAGAGGAAGACTTGCTCCTTGTTTGCTTGCCCCTGCTTGTAAGGTATCTGAAATAAAATTGATGGGGAAGCTTTGACAATGGCCATGACATGACCTGCCCCTGATTGAGCTGTATGAAGATGATTTGTCTCTGATTTGGGTTATTGAAGATGCTTTGTCCCTGATTGGGCTGTTGAAGAAGCTTTGTCCCTGATTGGACTGTTGAGGTAATCTTGATTCATGTTGGCACAAATGAAGTTCAAATTTTCCTTTTGATTGCCCCTTGTTGGGATTGTACTGATGTCAAGCACTAAATTGCAATTAAATCGTTCATACACAAATGGTAGTGTTAAGGTAAAGTTCATGTAAGTTTTGAAAAAGGTCAATTTATTTGAATGCTGTGAAAGTGTGACGAATGGACTGTTAGTCCAAACGAAGTGCTGATTTAGGAAGTGCGTAGAAAAAATGCAGCAAGAACAATGTGCAATCAAGATTGAGGATTGGCAAATATATGGGAGTCAATTTACGCAACCCTGTTGGTAGCATGCTTTCAGAATAAACTGCGCCTCAATTAGGACTTTCGAGGGTTGTAACGTGGTTTGGTTAATGGTTTGAGAAACAAAAGATATAAGGCTCGAAGTTTAATTTGTACCCATCCCTTCTTCTTTATGTTCTCCAGTCCTATGTTCAGTTAACTTTGCATATGTATTTGTTTTCGACTTTGCAAGAGTGAAGATGTAGCTTTAAAGTTCGCTTGAAAATGGCAGTCATCTTTTTTTGCTGGTGACCCTTTGATTCTTGATTTGGTGGTCACTGATATTTGTTTTGCTTTTGTTGAGGGTTTGAGTTCCTCTTTTTGATTCATTTTTTTCCGACTAAGTCTCCCTTCGGGTGCTCAACTTAGTGTTTTTCTTTTCTTTTCTTTTCGTTTGAATGTTATGACTGCCAAGTCATTTGTTGATGGTCCTCTGACAGGATATCTCATCTTGCGATTCGAAGGTGTAGTCGGGTTAACTGAACAACTACCCTGCCCCGGGTTAAATGTAAGGGTTGTATCCGAAAGAAAGCTCCTACTTCCAGGCTCGAATTGGTTGACTAGGGATTAACTCCTTATATCTCCAGTGTTTGGGGATTTGAAAAAAAATGCCTGTACATCATTGACGAGGTTTTATCCGAAAGCATACCGCAACAGTTATGGGTATTTCGTTTTCATCATCCTCCCTCAAATATTTGCTAAAGTGAAGTGAGGGAAATATTTTTGTGATTTTTGTGATAAATGATAAATATGAGCGAATGCGAATAAATTAATTCAAAACATGCATAAACATAACATTAACAAAACCAAGTACAAACGATATTGATGTTCAGAGCAAATAGTACTTAAACAAACATTACAAAACAACAGGAATGCGGAAATAATAAATGGCACTGGCTGCCTTGATTTGAGGAATTGAACTTCTCTTGATTGAATGCTTCAAAGTTGGAGACTACTCAGCTTGGTCTTCAACAACCCCTTCAAATGTCTTTACTTGTTGGCGCCGTGCGGCGGCATTGGATCGTTCTGGACGTTTGCATTTCTTGGAGTGAAGGTGAGATCCTTAGAGTCGATTAAATATTGGACTTTGTGCTTGAATAACCTACAGTTGTCAATTGTGTGACCTGGAGCACCCTTGTGATACTCACAGCGAGCATTGGCATCATAATCTCGAGCGTTACCAGTTTGAGGTGGCATGTCCTTCAACACAAGAGTTCCTTTTGCCATCAGTCCGTTAAATATTTCTCCATATGACATAGGCAAGGGATCAAAGGTTCTTTAAGGCCTTCTTTGCTGATATGGTGGACGCTGTTGAGGAGCGCGTTGTTGCTGTTGACCAGGCCGTGGTGGATAAGCCTGTTGCTGGTATGGATTGGGTGCATACTGTGCAGCTGCAACCATAGGACGTGGTTGATGAGCCATCTGAGGCGGAAATAGAGCTTGAAAGGCCTGCTGATAAGGCATTGGAGGAACTGGCTGATATGGCATAGGAGCATATTGTGCAGCAGCAACATAGGGATACTGATAGTAGGGAACTGGAGCAGGTGCACTCTGTTGAAAATTCCCACTGGCAGCAGAAATGGAATTTGTCTCGCCCTTTTTGTACCCGTTGAAAGGTTTCTTGGCATTGGCTTGGTTGCTAGAACCTCCTTGGATCTTTCCACTTTTCAAACCTTCTTCAATTCTTTCTCCTACCATTACCATGTCTGAAAAACAAGAAGATACGTTGCTGATCAGCTTCTCGTAGTATTGCCCTTGTAGGGTACCCATGAAGATATCGATCAATTCACGGTCAACCAATGGAGGATGAACTCTGGCAGCTAACTCCCTCCAGCGTTGGGCGTACTCCTTAAAGGATTCACTCTCCTTTTGAGACATACTATGAAGTTGAGTACGGTTAGGAGCAAGGTCAATGTTGTACTTGTACTGCTTTTTGAATGCATCAGATAAATCTAGCCAAGTACGAACATTGTTGCGTTCGAGCTGCATGTACCATTCTAGAGACGCTCCAGACAGGCTGTCTTGGAAGCAATGGATCATGAGCTTGTCGTCTTTAGCATGAGCAGCCATTTTTCTACAGTACATCCTCAAATGAAGCTCAGGACAGCTGAGGCCTTTGTACTTCTCGAATTCTGGCAGTTTGAACTTAGCAGGGATCACAACATCTGGAACTAAGCACATGTCTGAGGCACTCAGAGAGGTTGAGTTGTGTCCTTCCATGATTCGGAGTTTTTCAGCCAACTCACGACACATCTTCATAGCTTTGGACTCTTGAACAGCATGAGGATTGGTGATTGGAACAGCAGTATGCATCTCCTACTCAACTTGATGATTCTCTTCAGTTTGAGGAAACTGGACTTGATTTGGAACAGGTTGAGCTTGAGGAATAGCACCAACAGTGACACCAGAAGCAGGTATTGGTTGGGAAGTGACCTCTTCAACAGCAGGAGTGAAGCCTGGAGGCAAACCATAGACCAAAGGATTTGGAACTGGAACTGAAGGCGTTGCTCGTGAGGTAGATCCTTGCACTTGAGCATTGTTCATTGCTACAGCAGCTTCGCGACGTTCTTCCATTCTTGCCAAAGATTGCAAAGTCTCATAAATCTGGTCAATCTTGCTCTTGACCGAGTCGATCTCTTCCCTCATGGAAGCTTGTTCTTCCTGAATCACGTCCATCAGTCTTCTAGTGTTGGCTCTAGTTAAATATGGTCGTCTAGCTCGATACGGGCGTCGGGAAACCAACTTGATTTACTGAAGATGGAGGAACATGAAATGAGTTCTCGGATTTTGGAATGAAATGCAAGATGAACAAATGATGCAAATGAGATGATATGCAAATGTCAGAATCCAGGATCACAAGATCAGGGTCTCATGAGTCCAAGGTACAGATGGAGGATACTCTGATCAGGAACTCACTAGGCAGACTCTAAAGTTTTAGGGATCCCAAAGTTATCAATTCATATGGTTGTTCATCACACGCGCCATAAGCATGACGGTTGATTGACTCCACCATATGAATCTATTTTGTGTGAGATCTTCGTATCGACAACCCACGAGAGAAAATTTTCTCGGGAGTCCATACTACGTGATCATCGACACAAGGTTTAAAACAAAGTCCTGGAGTTATGGAACTTTCTCAACTGTTTGATGCACGTGTCAATTTCATACGTTCTTGACAGTCAATCAACTCCATTGAGTAAGTCTATTCCAAGTGAGGTTTTCGTATCGAGCCATGCGAGGGCGAACCCTGGTGCCCAATACTACGCAACCATCAACCGATGTTTTAACCAAAAGGTTCTAAAGGTCCTCGGAGTTAATGACCCTAATGAAAGCAACTGAGCACACACGTCAAGAACTTGACGGTTGTCAGTATTCTCAATAGAATCTACTCCAAGTGAGGTTTTCGTATCGACAACCCACGAGAGTGGTTCTCTCGGGAGCCCATACTACACAACCTCGCTAACTTATGTTTGTACTCGCAAGCCCGGGTATAAAGCTTTTCCCTCAAGTTCTTTTGATCAAGTATCGATCCAAATTATAGTACCAAGGAGCCACAAGATATATAAGATGGAATGCGATAAAGAAAGCGATAAAAATAAACAAGCAAGGCATAAGAGCAAACATCCAAACAAGCAAGAAAACCTAGACTAGGCTTGACTCGCATAGGGGTGAACCAGTCCCCAGCAGAGTCGCCAGTTGTCGTACCCGAAAAATACAACCTCACGCGATCCAAAATGGATGGAGCCGCGCGCTGGACGGACTGAAGAGTCGCCACCTAATTCTATTTATTCTCGAAGAGGGAAAGGGAAGATATAGATACAACCCGGGAGGAAAAGGACGAGGACAAAGGTCAACGGAACCATTGCCTGGGTTTGGGAGTCGGTTATGCAGGGGGAAGGTATTAGCACCCCCTACATCCATCGTACTCGATGGGAACCATCTAAGTTAACGCGCGATAAAGGATGTCTATGCTTAAACGATTTCTTGCTAGAGGGAAATGAGTTGAATTATAAGTTAGATTGAACCTAGGTGCTCGGCAAGGATTGAGATCCTCGTGCCTACGTACTCCCGTGTGTGTAGACACCCCAAATTTGCCCTCTGGTTTTTGCATCTTTTTCCGTTGCTCGTTTGCATATCATATGCATTTTTCACATCATTTGAATGAGCTCCTAAGGCATGGGATCATGGTCATCCAGGGATTAAGGTTTCACACCTCATTTGTAGATTATCAGAAGAATTCAAGGTCTTAGCTATGCCGCTTCATTGGTATCATTCTCTTATTGCTCCTGTCACTAAATTAGGGTTTATTTCCTTGATTTAGCAGTAGTCAAGGATTTCACGTCTGAAAGGACTATTTGCTATGCATCTGGGCCGTCATCAGTTCGGTGATTGATTCCTCAAACAGTGCATGTTCATGGGCAGGTTGTGTGGTGGAATTCATCAGATTATTAGCTTGGGATTCATAAGAAGTTTTGGTCCAAATTGTCTGTTTATCTGCTCATCATGTTCAGTCGTGATTTTATTTTCCCAAGAAAACGATTAAGACAAATTTGAAGAGATTCATAGGATGATTAATTTAGATGGTGTTGTGTCAGTGGCGATTTGTTCAGGAGATTTATTTCTATTGGAGTTGTTGAAAGAATCAACAGAGGATTTATTCAAGTTTCATTTCGAATTTTATTTGATGACCCCTTCTCATATCCAATTTCATCCGTAAAATCCATTTTAGACCATTTTCCGATTTTTGAGTCATGCATTTTTCTATTTTTATTTATTCTTTCTAGAACAAATTTTTATCTTAGTTTTTTATTTATTTAGTTTGATCTTAGCTTTAATTTTTTTTAATTAGTAATTGGGATTGACAAATTTTAATTCAATTTTACTTAGAATTAGTCTCCTTTTAAATTAATTTTACTTAAGTTCGAGATTAATTTAGTTTTATGGTTAATTAGTTCTTAGGTTGTAAATCATTTATATTCTTATTTTGTTAGTTTATAATTTAATTTGTATTCAATTTAATAATCTAATCCATTTTTATTTTATTTAAATTTAAGTGCTGTTCTTTTTTATAGAAAGTTAGTTTAGATTTATTTAAAATTCAATTAGGTTCAGTTTTCAGTCAAAATTTGAATTTTGTTTGATTTTATTAATTTAGTTATATTTAATTTAGCTTTAATCTTATATTTTAGTTTTATTTAAAAAATTTACTTTAACTTTTAATATTTATCTTAATTCTTTATTCCTTTAGATTAATTCATTCTCAACTAGGTCCATTAGTTCATTTGCAACTATAGTCCAACAAACTTTTCTAGTCACAATTTTTGTCATCTCACTGTACCAGCCTGTACCATGCTACTCCCAATACATACACCAGAATAGATATCATTTCAAATCTGCACCAAAAGTGAAAGGAGACAAGTCAATAGAAAGAAAAAAAGATAACTGACAGCCCCTTTTTTTGATGGTGCCAACACAGAAAAAAATCCTCCAAACAGACACAATCAAAAGGACGCCCACCATCAATCTTGCTGCAAACTTCTTCTCAAAATTATACTCCACAACAACCACAACAACAGCGAGAACCAACTTCTTGTAAGACCATTTTCTACCCGAAACTCACCATCACAACAATCTTATTATCACAGCAACACGCAAACCTTCTTCAACCTTAGCACCAAACAACTTCACTGAATCCATCTCTTTTTTCACAAAATCAATACCAAACAACTTCACACAAACTCACAGGCCTTCATTCACCCTCATCCTTCCATACGCCAACCGACGCACTCATCACCAAAAATAACCTGTCTTCCATCACCTTCAAACCTCATCACTAACCTCCATAATCAATTGGAATCCTTCGACCCTTCACGAACCTGGCCACCTGCAAAAACAAAAAAACAATACTGGCTTTCTTTCAAAATTCCCACCGCAACAGCATCAACACCAAACGCACCATCGTTTCCTCTTCACCGAACCAACAAGCCCTCAATCTCACGCACAACAGCCGAAACCACCCTGTTTTTTTTCTCCATTCACACCAACAGCACCAACAATACAATCAAACCTAGAAACAGAAACAGGAAACCTTCATAAAAGTTTTTTTCGAAATAAATCACAAACACAACAAACCGTCCCTTCTTCGCCGCGACACCCATCCGCCGTCCGAAACCCTCCAACCACCGTTTGAAACACCACTTTTTGGAACTGAGCCGCGCCGCACCACGTCCTTCATTTTTTTTTCCTGCCAATATCAACAACAACACAGAAACGAGAATGAAATCAGTAAAGAGCAAGGGTTGAAAACAGAAGAAAATCCAGATGCAAACAGAACACGAATCTCAGAGAAGAGTCGAAGAAGATCGAAACCGAATCGGAACCAAGGCGCGAGCGGATCGACGATGAAACGTCGTGAAAACACGTGACCTCCGCGAAATCCAAGAACCGCGTTTGAATCGCGGATTGGAACGAGAACCGAAGCTTGAGCCACGAAGAATCGCGGATGCGCCATCGCTTTCCGTCGATTTTATCTTGCAGGGACGGTGGCGAGATTGAGAGAGGGGCGGTTCGGAGAGATCGTCGAAGAAGGGGGTGTTGGCTGTCCGTCTTGATTCGTGTTTGAGTACAGGAATGTTTATTCCGCCGTTTGTGTATTCGTTTTCATAAATTGGTTTGTGAAGGAAACCCTTGTGATATTGGACCTAACCAAAACTCCAAGCCCACGTTGATCTTCCTTCTTCTGCACCCCTCCATTGCAGCGGACAACTCCTTGCAGTTGTGTTGTTGGGCTTCCCAAGCCCATTGACTTGATCTCCTCATCACCCATGCACGACCTTTCCCCCCTCTGTTTCTTTATTATTTCTTTATCCAACTTCTATTTCTTTTGATTATACATATGTTTTCTTTTTTAATTTCAGATTTTTCTTTTGTTCTATTTCTTTTAAAAAAAAGCTTATGTAGTAAATATATTTGTAGTTTGTAGAATTTTTTTGGCTATTTTTTTATATAAATCTTAGAATAGTTTTATTTCTTTAGTTTTAATTATTGTGTTTTAATATAATTCTATTTTCTTATTATTTTTCTATAAAGAATTTTGGTTAGTTAGAATAGAATTACATTTAAAAGCTTTTGGTTTAGATTTATGATTACTTGTTGGTTATTCCATATCTTGTGACTTATAATCTTGCGTGGACTGATGAGATCTCTTGATGCAGGTTACACTTAGCCTTTGGTTCGTCTGAACCATTTCTCATTGCTATTTTCCTTTGCTCATAGTGGATATTCTGATATGACTGGAACCCGGGTGGTTGACATTTTAGCTTGATTATTGATTTCACTTGCCTGCTTTGAGTATTCGACTTCTCTTTTGATATTTCTTTTGCACGCATTGAAGAGGCAACAAACCTCCTCCGTTAGGTAACACTGAGGCCCGATTTCGCTTTTTGCATGCCGTTGCATCTGGAAGTCCTACTGGTGTAGGCTCTGTTTGTGCATTCTCATCTTATTCCATATCGCATTCTCACCTCCTTATTTTATTTCTTTTTCATCCGACTCATCCTATTTCATTCTTATTTCTTATTCATCTTATCTTATTCCTCATCTTTTCCTATTCTTTCTAACTTTAGGTGTGCTTAGGCCACCATGGAGCTTTTCCTCTTTTCTTCTTCTTTTCTTCTCCTTCGTTAGGATAGTGAGCCTCACTAACCCTTAGGGCATCCGAGCATGTGAATATTAGGGTTTTGATTAGTCTCCCCTCTTAGTTTTACCTTTGTGTCTCTTTGAGTCTTCTCTTCTCATCTCATAATCAGGGACTAAACCCTAAAGGCTTTAAGGCTTTGTGATTAAGCTTATACCTGCATCCTTCTATTAGGATGGAGTGTATAACTTTAACCCTAAGTGTTAAACCCTTAATGTGTTTAAATCTCTTAATCAATTCACTTAATAATCATCAAGACATCGCACTTGTAACTTGGGCCTTGCATTAGGGTTCTAATTCTTCCTTAATTGGTTAAGAAGGACTAACCCTAGTGTTAATGGAAAAGTCCCCCTCAAGTTGTCTTACAAATCATAAAAATCACTTCATCATCATACCATTAAATAAAATCCACTTAATCAAAGGCTTGTTTTGTCATGAGTTTAATCCCTAATCATGGATTAAGTTGAGGAGCTTTCCTCAGCTTAAACATTCTCATCTATTATCCTTCTATTAGGATGGTGTAATGAGTCTGTTTAATCCTTGATTATGGCTTAACCTCATTACTTAACACTAAACAAAAACACCAAAAACATCTAAATAATCACAAGTAGGTTAATGATCTTAACCCTACACCAAAGGTGATTAAGTGTGAGAATCTGACTTCACACTTAAGGTATTCTCATTACCCCTAATCAGAGGGAAGATATGATGAGTTTACTAAATCCATTGGTTTAGGCTTAAGCTCATTAACTTATGACAAACTTTCAAAAGCAATAAAAGACTGAAAACTCAAAAACAAACAATAATCGTCTCCTTTGGGATTCTTTTCTCATCACCTTCACTCACAAGCGAGAACTTGCTTCTTCCGTCTAATGCAAGACAGTTAGCACCTGAGCCAGACAGGTCATACACTTGAGCATAGACAAGTAAGCAGTTCACAAGTCAATTCATCTTTCAGTCTCTTTGGGTCGAACTACGGTGTTCTGACTTCCTCATTGCACGAGAGGATACGTAGGCATAACTTAACAGTTATCGAACAAAAGTCTCTGTACATTCCCCCTCTTTCCAGCTTCATTCTTTCAGCCTCATATTCTTGAGCATTTCATTCTTGTTCCTATACTGACACTGTATATATCACACTTTGCACTTCTTTTACACTGACACCTGTACATCCTTCCAGCTCTTTATACACAAATTGCACTGACACTACCCCTTTAAAACACAAATCTTTTAAGCGTGGATCCCGTCGAGTACGACGGACAATCTGGGTGCTAATACCTTCCCAGGTTGTAACCAACCCCCTTTCTCAGTCTCTCTGGTTCGCAAACCGTCTTATCCGTATCTTTCTAGGTCTATGCAGCATTACCTTTCCTTCGGGATAAAAATGCCTAGCTGGCGACTCTATTCATCTCCATTGAGTTCACTGCTGTGTGTTCTCATTGTCCCTCTCGCCGACCGTTCGCGTCTGTACCTTTATTTGGGCCGGTCCCATCTATCGGGAGCGACAGCTTGGCGACTCTGCTGGGGATCCTTATATTGCAACCAGGGCTTCTGGTTCTTTTTGTGGGTTCCTCTTAGCGCTTGATTGATTTGTGTTTATTGGGGTGTTATGTGCTATCTGTGTTTGTATATTTATCTTGTTTACTGCTTTATGTACAGTTTGTTTACTACTTTCTTTATAGCTTTATATACATCATACTGTCATACTATTTTGGCTGGATCTATTGTTTCTGTTTTGGTGGGTGGGGGTCCTATTGAGAGTTGAGGTCCTATACCTGGGACCTGAGTGACACCTAGGATAGAGTGGTTCATATTCTTTCCCATTCCATCTCGGTCTGGTGCGGGAATATGAAACACGGTTCAGATATGGGTTTCTTCTTGAGAACTCTGTGTTGCAGATTTCCTGCAGTACTAGGGCTATCTGGGAAGCCTGCTAAGTCTGGATGACCTTTATTATGACCTTCAGAAACTGAGGTGAATTAGAGGAGGAATTTTTATGGTTATTGTAAACACTGTACCTCCGGGTTAGAAGTGTTTACACTTCTCATAACTGATCCAAGTCTGAGGATCCTTGTTTTAGAACACCACCCGTGAGGGGGTTGGGCTGTTTACAGGTTTGCAGGAACCCTTGACCTCAACATACCCTCATTACCAGTACAATTGTTTGATCCGGTCACTATGATCCTGAAGTTATTGACCTCTGGTTTTCGGTTACTATTTAAGGTTACTATACAGAGATCTTGTGGTTACAGACACTTGATTCTTGGCAGTATTCCAGATTCTAGGCAGTTTCCAGCTGTGATCCCATGTCTTTGCATCTTTTGCATCATCATATTGCATTTTACATTTGCATCTGCATTGCATTTTCATCCTCCAGAGAGCTCATCCTTCCTCTTTTGTCCATGACCAGCCAGCTGATTTCCCGGTACTCAGTTTGAACAAGTGGTAACTGTTGGAAGACGACAGAGTGTGTAAAGCTAGATTGAGCAGTGTCAAGAGCTAAGAAAAGGGTCAGTTTGAAGGCCGTCAGTAGCTATGTCAGAGAGCAATCGTCAGAATGATGAGTTTCCACCTGGTTTCACTTTGATGACCAATCCTTTGTACGATCTTTCTCATGATGAAGATCTTCCACAAGTGAACAATCTTGCTCAAGCTCAGCCTGAACAGACCCCGATCGTGAATCAGAATGTACCTGAACCATCTGCTGTCCGAGGTGGACCTTCATCTTCTTCTGATACTACAGATTATCAGAATTTTGCTTTCCCTATGCCAGACTTCCAAGGGGCAATCCCTCTTGTGAAAACCAAGGATCCACCAGCTTTTGATCCTGATGAAAGGTTTCGTATGTTGGAGGAGCAACTCAAAGCCTTAGCGGATCCTGATGCCTTCGGTTTTGATGCTCTAACCCTGTGTCTGGTGCCTGATCTTGTCATTCCTCCAGATTTCAAGACTCCGAAGTTCGAGAAATACACTGGTGTCAGTTGCCCGAAGCGTCATTTGGTGACGTTCTGCAGGAAAATGACTTCTTATGCCTGCAATGATAAGTTGATGATTCACTGTTTTCAGGACAGTTTAAGTGGGGCATCTTTAAGTTGGTACATGGATTTGGAAAGCAGTCATATTCGATCTTGGAATGATTTATCCAGAGCTTTCGTAAAGCAATACCAGTACAATATGGACGTGGCGCCCAATCGCACGCACTTGCAGAGCCTATCCCAGAGGAGTGGTGAATCTTTCAGAGAATATGCACAGCGGTGGAGAGAATTGGCAGCCCAAGTGCAACCACCACTTTCAGACAGAGAATTAATTGACCTGTTCGTGGGCACCTTGCAGGGTCCATACTTGGAAAGAATGAGTAGCATTGGGATGACAAGCTTCTCTGATTTGATGATAGTTGGAGTACGCATTGAGAGCCTTCTCAAAAGTGGAAAGATCCAGGACTTTTCGAATATCCCAGCTAGTGAAGGTGAGTCTGTTGTTAGCTCCCAAGAGGAAGAATGGGATGACGTCAATGCAGTCATGGCAAATATCAAATATTCTAGACCAACATCTTCTCAAAGATCATCTGTTCCTGAATCTGATTACTCTTACGGGCATTCGGCAATGCTCAGAGCACCGTGTCAGAAACCCTGGGTTCCTCCTCGTCCAAATCTGCAATCTCATGGTCGAAGACCTCAAAATCAACTTCAGAGCCAGCCTAGGCCTCGTAACAATCTGGAAAGAAGGATTGCTCCTCTTCATCCAGTCCCCATGGCATACAGTGAACTCTTGCCACATCTAATTCAGAGCTCTTTGGTGGTTCCTAAACCTCTCAAGCCGTTTCCAGGACCGTACCCTCCAGAGTACAATCCTCATGAGCAGTGCGGGTATCATGGTGGATCAATGGGGCATTCAACTGAAGATTGCAAAGCTTTTCAAGCCAAAGTACAACAATTGATCGACAAGGGCTACATCTCCTTTCCAGAAGGAAGCTTGGTTGTGCACGTCAACCTCTCGCTTGATTGAGTTCAAAGACTTCAGAAGAAGCGTATCTTGATTTCAGTGGCTCAGACAACAGTATGTCATCAGAGTTGGTGATCGCTGTATCCTTTCATCATTTGCATTGTAGTTTCTTTCCTGTTAGCAGCTACTTGTCTTTTAAGCATTGTTATTTTGAATGGTAATGTTAATGTTGTGATCTTGCACTTTTGAATCAATTATGTCGCATTCGCTCATTTTTCTTTCCATGCATCAAAAACAAAAAATAAAAAAATTTGCATCCATATACCTCCCATTTATTTCACTGTTGTTTAGCAGGTTTGAGGGAGGATGATGACAACTGAATACCCATAATTGTTCAAGGTATGCTTTCAGGGTAGAACCTGCTGACGATGTATAGGCATTGCTTCAATTCCCAAACACCGGAGATATAAGGGAGATAGACCCTCGTCAACCCCTTTGAGCCTTGAAGTAGGAGTTTCTTTTCTAAAAAAAAAAAAAAACCTCACATCCAAACCGGGGAAGGGTAGTTATCAGTCAATTTGACCGAGCGTTCAAATTTCTAAAGGAGTGTGCATCCGAGGATCCATTACCTTTATTCATTACACCTCAAGAGGTCAAGGGATGTGAAACCACAATGGTTATCCCTCACCAACAAAGGAATGAGGCAGTCAACCCTTTTAGCAAGTCATGACAAGCCAGTGTCACACGATTTGTTCAACAAAAAAAAGAAGAAATAAAGCCCGCTAAGTCGAAAAAATGTGTGAAAATATATGACTTAGGCAAAAGTTAGGGCATCCCGCTGGACTTCAAAATCGAAAAAACATTCAGAAAGAATCAGTCCAGGCAAAAATTAGGGAGCAAAAATATATAAAAAATGAAAGAGAATCTCCCATGAGAACAAAGTCGTGTGACCAGACACAAAGTCAGAATGGGTGACTGTTACTCCAATAAACCTCATTGGTGCGTAAACCATCAACGTCATTGGTTCCTCAATCATTACAAAACCCTTGTGAGAAGCGAGCGCTTAGGGAGAATTAGCTGAACATAGGACTGGAGAACATCAAGGAGAATGGGTGGGCACAGATAAACTTTGAGCCATAAATCTTTCTTTCTAAAACCATGAACCAGACCACGTTATAACCCTTGAAAGTCCTAATTGAATCAGGTTCAATTCTGAAAGCATACTACGACAAGGTTGCGTAAACTGACTCCTAAAGGTTTGCTAACTCAACACTACGTTTGGACTAATCGTCCATTCGTCACACACTGTCACAGCACCAAAATAAATAAATTTTCAAAAACTTGCATGTGCACTGCATTAAAATTACCATTTGTAAATGAGCGGTTTTAATTGCAAGTCAGTTTGTGACACCAGGGAAGTTCCTACAAAGAGCAATCACGAGGAGAATTTGATCATTCAACAATGATGACCAGAATCAAGAACATTTTGTCAGCCTATGAATCAGGGGCATGTTATCCAGTGGTTTTGTTGACCAAGGAATCTGTCAGGGTAAAGAGAGTTCCCAAGCATCAGTTGATCGAGGAACGTCATTCAAAGTCAGTTGATCAGAGCTGAATCTGCCAAGCAGGGGCAGGATACCCGGATTTCTATTGTCCAAGGATGAAATCTTCCAATGCTTAGTCAGAGTGAGTCAAGTCGCTTCCACGCTCATACCGGGGCAGGACACCTCCAGAGATCACTAAGTGCAACTCTCTTCGAGAGAACATCCAAGTCTGCTATTCCAGGAATTGGATAATCAGAGGCAGTTTGTTCAGAGACTCGCCCAACAGGGGAAATTTTAGCTACACAGAGCAATTTGTATCAGTAATCTCAGAGTTCAAGACGAGTATCGGGAAATCATGTTACCCACCCTCGCCTTTGTCACCTTTCTCATTAGAAGCCTTGTCACATAAGACTTTTCTTCCCATCCTTGGGAGCTTTTCTAGCTTTTCATAATCATTGCATAAATCATTTGCATACGTTATTCATGTCGCATATAGAGCATATGCATCATAAGTGCATTGGGCATAACCGCCCTCAAACATCAGATCACATCCAGGGCCTCGTAACCCCAACTTATCAACCTTTCAAAGTCCAGTTCTCGTATGGCAAGCCTTTTCAAAGCCCAGTTCTCGTCTGGCAAACCGTTCAAAGTCCAGTTCCCGTCTGGCAAACTTTCCAAAGTCTAGTCCTCGTCTGGCAGACAAACCCAAAGTCCAGTTCTCGTCTGGCAAACCAACTTCAAATACCAGTTCTCGTCTGGTAGGTGAATCTTTTAACCAGTTCCCGTCTGGTCACCTTTTCATTCAACCCATTGAACGCCAGTTCTCGTCTGGTAGTCATCCTTTTTCAGAGTCAATTCTAGTTTGACAATGAACCTAAGGAGTCAGTTCTCGTCTGACGACTTATTCTTTGCCCATCAGTTCTTGTCTGTTGGCCTACCTTTCAACAAACCGGTTCTCGTCTGGTAATTCACCTTCAAAAGTCCAATTGCTTGGCAACCAAAAAAATATATATATCTACCAACCTGGCCCTAGCGCCCAACCATCCTTGTTTCATATCTTTGGTTATGAGCATACGTCTACATTGTACATCATTTGCATTGCATCTTCATACCGCATGGTTTCTGTTTTAGCTCTGATGTGGGGCAAGAATCGTTTCAAGACGTAATCTGGGGCAGTTATCTAAAGATTTGTTGAATTTCTGCGAGAGTTTGAAGACACTGGGGCAATTCTGGATGCCAAGTCTTCTGTAAAATCCTCTGAAGACGATCTTTTTATGGATGATGCAGTATGGTATAATTGAGGAGTTAAGGGAATGATAGTTCACTCAGGAAGATCAGTAATGCTTTTGTTGAGCTCAGAAGTTTGAAGCACTGTGTTAATTCCCAGGGAATGTCTGGTATTTATTTTACCAGCAGGGCATTGGAAGTTTATTTCTTCCCCGAGCATAAAGATCTTCTTTCAGCCGACAAGATTCCCTCATGAGGAGTTGGTTATTCGTATTCAGTCAAAGCCAATTTTCATTGGCACATCTTCCCAGCACAGTTGTCATGCTATACATGGGGCTTAATTTGGCTTATTTCGATCTCTAATTCTCCAGCAAAGTCTCTCCTCAGCAGAGCATTGCCAAATCTTTTCTCAACCATGCCAGAGGGTTGACACATCCCCAGCTGAGTTGGAACAGATGATATCCCCAGCAGAACTTCAAGGCTAATTGAATCGTTCTCATCCCCAAGCGGACTTATCTGTCCACAGTGAAGTTTTCCCAACAGGCAGCTGAAGGCCTTGTTTCCCCACAAAGTTAGAATTATCAGAATTCCCTCCTCAGCAGGATTGTGTGATCAAGCATCTTCCCTAGCCAAGTCTAAAGATGATCTTTCCCCATAGAATCATCGGGATTCTCATTTCCAAGGGATTTCCCCAGCAGAGCAAGAAGAAATTCTCCCCAGTGGAGTCAGAGCAGGATGATCGGATCCTCAGCAGATGTTCAAAGCAGTTAAACGAAGTATACCTCACGCAGAGTCGTCTTTCCTCCAGTGAAAACCTCTCCAACAAGCATCAGGTTGCCAACACTTCGTTCCCATCAGAGTTAAAAGCTTTCAACCCGTCAGCAGTATACATAATGCTTCCCAAATTCCCCAGCGGAGAGCTAAAGCTAAAACAGTTGCCTTACATTCACGAACATCAGTATATACTCCTTGTGGCACCCGTCCGTGTCATATCCCAAGCAGAAATCCAAAGCATCCTCTTTGCACTCACAGATACTTGTATATACAGTTTCCTTGACATCCGTCCGTGTCACCTTCCCCAGCACAGTAACATAAACACTTTGTATATCAGATACTTGTTTATACTACACTCTTCTCCTTTTGACACTCGTCCGTGTCACCCTCCCCAACAGATGAACATTCATCTATACTCATACTCACTACTCACGTTATACTTATACAGGTACTCGTCCGTATCTTATATACCATTTATATCCCCACAGATTCGACATTGGTCCATGTTCTTTGTTAACCAGTTGGTACTCGTCCGTACCATCATCTCAGAACATATGTCAGTGTTTGTTTCTACATGATACTCGTCCGTATCATAGTCATAAGGATGCTCGTCCGCATCTTTAGTCCATACACTGTGTCAAACACTTTTGTCTTCAGGAATATAGACACTCGCCTGTGTCTACTATCCCCCAGAAAGTCCCCTCAGAATCTACACTCGTCCTTGTTCTTTGTTAACCAGTTGGTACTCGTCCGTATCATCATCTCAGAACATGTGTCAGTACTTGTTTCTACCTGATACTCGTCCGTATCATAGTCTTAGGGATGCTCGTCCGCATCTTTAATCTATACACAGCGTCTAAACACTTATACCTTTTGTTTCTTGGATATAAACACTCGTCCGTGTTTACTATTCCCCAGTAGATCACCAACAAAGCAATTTTCTTCTATCTGACATTCGTCCTATGTCATGATAAACCTTGAGAGCAGCCGTCCCCTGCTAGGTGGTCGTCCTCCACCTCTTGATGGTCGTCCTCTATCATGCTCGTCCGATGGCCGTCCCCATCGTTGACCTTTTCTATCCGGCATTCGTCCTATGTCGCGATATTTTCGGCAGCCGTACCCTGCCAGGTGGTCGTCCTCCACCTTAGATGACCGTCCCTCATCTTACCCCCAACAGAGCAGCCGTCCCCTGCTAGGTGATCGTCCTTCACCTTTGATGACCGTACCTCATCATCTGTTTATCTCATTTATTCTTTAACCCGATGGCCGTCCCCGTCGTGGTCCCTTTTTCTTTCAGTTTAGCCCGATGGCCGTCCCCATCGTTGGTTACTTTACCTTTATGAACTTGATGGCCGTCCCCGTCATGTTTCATTAATCCCCAAAGAATTTTACAGCTTTATATTGATGGCCGTCCCCATCATAATTCTTTTATCCCCAGCATGTCGGTCGTCCCCGTCATTGCTCTTTGCCCAGCAGTCGTCCTCTGCTCGACGGTCGTCCTCCGTCGCCCACACTTTACAATATACTTTATTTTCTTTTACAATCTATATCCCTTTTTCTTCATTCTGTGAGTGCAAATTTTGGACTGTCTTTGGTATTCAACCACAAGTTATCTTGTTTGCCTGATAAGCCGTTGCTTACATTCTGCACAGCTAACTCATGTCTGAATAGGGGCAGCTGTAGACACCCCAAATTTGCCCTCTGGTTTTTGCATCTTTTTCCGTTGCTCGTTTGCATATCATATGCATTTTGCACATCATTTGCATGAGCTCCTAACGCATGGGATCATGGTCATCCAGGGATTAAGGTTTCACACCTCATTTGTAGATTATCAGAAGAATTCAAGGTCTTAGCTATGCCGCTTCATTGGTATCATTCTCTTATTGCTCCTGTCACTAAATTAGGGTTTATTTCCTTGATTTAGCAGTAGTCAAGGATTTCACGTCTGAAAGGACTATTTGCTATGCATCTGGGCCGTCATCAGTTCGGTGATTGATTTCTCAAACAGTGCATGTTCATGGGCAGGTTGTGTGGTGGAATTCATCAGATTATTAGCTTGGGATTCATAAGAAGTTTTGGTCCAAATCGTCTGTTTATCTGCTCATCATGTTCAGTCGTGATTTTATTTTCCCAAGAAAACGATTCAGACAAATTTGAAGAGATTCATAGGATGATTAATTTAGATGGTGTTGTGTCAGTGGCGATTTGTTCAGGAGATTTATTTCTATTGGAGTTGTTGAAAGAATCAACAGAGGATTTATTCAAGTTTCATTTCGAATTTTATTTGATGACCCCTTCTCATATCCAATTTCATCCGTAAAATCCATTTTAGACCATTTTCCGATTTTTGAGTCATGCATTTTTCTATTTTTATTTATTCTTTCTAGAACAAATTTTTATCTTAGTTTTTTATTTATTTAGTTTGATCTTAGCTTTAATTTTTTTTAATTAGTAATTGGGATTGACAAATTTTAATTCAATTTTACTTAGAATTAGTCTCCTTTTAAATTAATTTTACTTAAGTTCGAGATTAATTTAGTTTTATGGTTAATTAGTTCTTAGGTTGTAAATCATTTATATTCTTATTTTGTTAGTTTATAATTTAATTTGTATTCAATTTAATAATCTAATCCATTTTTATTTTATTTAAATTTAAGTGCTGTTCTTTTTTATAGAAAGTTAGTTTAGATTTATTTAAAATTCAATTAGGTTCAGTTTTCAGTCAAAATTTGAATTTTGTTTGATTTTATTAATTTAGTTATATTTAATTTAGCTTTAATCTTATATTTTAGTTTTATTTAAAAAATTTACTTTAACTTTTAATATTTATCTTAATTCTTTATTCCTTTAGATTAATTCATTCTCAACTAGGTCCATTAGTTCATTTGCAACTATAGTCCAACAAACTTTTCTAGTCACAATTTTTGTCATCTCACTGTACCAGCCTGCACCATGCTACTCCCAATACATACACCAGAATAGATATCATTTCAAATCTGCACCAAAAGTGAAAGGAGACAAGTCAATAGAAAGAAAAAAAGATAACTGACAGCCCCTTTTTTTGATGGTGCCAACACAGAAAAAATCCTCCAAACAGACACAATCAAAAGGACGCCCACCATCAATCTTGCTGCAAACTTCTTCTCAAAATTATACTCCACAACAACCACAACAACAGCGAGAACCAACTTCTTGTAAGACCATTTTCTACCCGAAACTCACCATCACAACAATCTTATTATCACAGCAACACGCAAACCTTCTTCAACCTTAGCACCAAACAACTTCACTGAATCCATCTCTTTTTTCACAAAATCAATACCAAACAACTTCACACAAACTCACAGGCCTTCATTCACCCTCATCCTTCCATACGCCAACCGACGCACTCATCACCAAAAATAACCTGTCTTCCATCACCTTCAAACCTCATCACTAACCTCCATAATCAATTGGAATCCTTCGACCCTTCACGAACCTGGCCACCTGCAAAAACAAAAAAACAATACTGGCTTTCTTTCAAAATTCTCACCGCAACAGCATCAACACCAAACGCACCATCGTTTCCTCTTCACCGAACCAACAAGCCCTCAATCTCGCGCACAGCAGCCGAAACCACCCTGTTTTTTTTCCCCATTCACACCAACAGCACCAACAATACAATCAAACCTAGATACAGAAACAGGAAACCTTCATAAAAGTTTTTTCGAAATAAATCACAAACACAGCAAACCGTCCCTTCTTCGCCGCGACACCCATCCGCCGTCCGAAACCCTCCAACCACCGTTTGAAACACCACTTTTTGGAACTGAGCCGCGCCGCACCACATCCTTCATTTTTTTTTCCTACCAATATCAACAACAACACAGAAACGAGAATGAAATCAGTAAAGAGCAAGGGTTGAAAACAGAAGAAAATCCAGATGCAAACAGAACACGAATCTCAGAGAAGAGTCGAAGAAGATCGAAACCGAATCGGAACCAAGGCGCGAGCGGATCGACGATGAAACGTCGTGAAAACACGTGACCTCCGCGAAATCCAAGAACCGCGTTTGAATCGCGGATTGGAACGAGAACCGAAGCTTGAGCCACGAAGAATCGCGGATGCGCCATCGCTTTCCGTCGATTTTATCTTGCAGGGACGGTGGCGAGATTGAGAGAGGGGCGGTTCGGAGAGATCGTCGAAGAAGGGGGTGTTGGTTGTCCGTCTTGATTCGTGTTTGAGTACAGGAATGTTTATTCCGCCGTTTGTGTATTCGTTTTCATAAATTGGTTTGTGAAGGAAACCCTTGTGATATTGGACCTAACCAAAACTCCAAGCCCACGTTGATCTTCCTTCTTCTGCACCCCTCCATTGCAGCGGACAACTCCTTGCAGTTGTGTTGTTGGGCTTCCCAAGCCCATTGACTTGATCTCCTCATCACCCATGCACGGCCTTTCCCCCCTCTGTTTCTTTATTATTTCTTTATCCAACTTCTATTTCTTTTGATTATACATATGTTTTCTTTTTTAATTTCAGATTTTTCTTTTGTTCTATTTCTTTTAAAAAAAAGCTTATGTAGTAAATATATTTGTAGTTTGTAGAATTTTTTTGGCTATTTTTTTATATAAATCTTAGAATAGTTTTATTTCTTTAGTTTTAATTATTGTGTTTTAATATAATTCTATTTTCTTATTATTTTTCTATAAAGAATTTTGGTTAGTTAGAATAGAATTACATTTAAAAGCTTTTGGTTTAGATTTATGATTACTTGTTGGTTATTCCATATCTTGTGACTTATAATCTTGCGTGGACTGATGAGATCTCTTGATGCAGGTTACACTTAGCCTTTGGTTCGTCTGAACCATTTCTCATTGCTATTTTCCTTTGCTCATAGTGGATATTCTGATATGACTGGAACCCGGGTGGTTGACATTTTAGCTTGATTATTGATTTCACTTGCCTGCTTTGAGTATTCGACTTCTCTTTTGATATTTCTTTTGCACGCATTGAAGAGGCAACAGACCTCCTCCGTTAGGTAACACTGAGGCCCGATTTCGCTTTTTGCATGCCGTTGCATCTGGAAGTCCTACTGGTGTAGGCTCTGTTTGTGCATTCTCATCTTATTCCATATCGCATTCTCACCTCCTTATTTTATTTCTTTTTCATCCGACTCATCCTATTTCATTCTTATTTCTTATTCATCTTATCTTATTCCTCATCTTTTCCTATTCTTTCTAACTTTAGGTGTGCTTAGGCCACCATGGAGCTTTTCCTCTTTTCTTCTTCTTTTCTTCTCCTTCGTTAGGATAGTGAGCCTCACTAACCCTTAGGGCATCCGAGCATGTGAATATTAGGGTTTTGATTAGTCTCCCCTCTTAGTTTTACCTTTGTGTCTCTTTGAGTCTTCTCTTCTCATCTCATAATCAGGGACTAAACCCTAAAGGCTTTAAGGCTTTGTGATTAAGCTTATACCTGCATCCTTCTATTAGGATGGAGTGTATAACTTTAACCCTAAGTGTTAAACCCTTAATGTGTTTAAATCTCTTAATCAATTCACTTAATAATCATCAAGACATCGCACTTGTAACTTGGGCCTTGCATTAGGGTTCTAATTCTTCCTTAATTGGTTAAGAAGGACTAACCCTAGTGTTAATGGACAAGTCCCCCTCAAGTTGTCTTACAAATCATAAAAATCACTTCATCATCATACCATTAAATAAAATCCACTTAATCAAAGGCTTGTTTTGTCATGAGTTTAATCCCTAATCATGGATTAAGTTGAGGAGCTTTCCTCAGCTTAAACATTCTCATCTATTATCCTTCTATTAGGATGGTGTAATGAGTCTGTTTAATCCTTGATTATGGCTTAACCTCATTACTTAACACTAAACAAAAACACCAAAAACATCTAAATAATCACAAGTAGGTTAATGATCTTAACCCTACACCAAAGGTGATTAAGTGTGAGAATCTGACTTCACACTTAAGGTATTCTCATTACCCCTAATCAGAGGGAAGATATGATGAGTTTACTAAATCCATTGGTTTAGGCTTAAGCTCATTAACTTATGACAAACTTTCAAAAGCAATAAAAGACTGAAAACTCAAAAACAAACAATAATCGTCTCCTTTGGGATTCTTTTCTCATCACCTTCACTCACAAGCGAGAACTTGCTTCTTCCGTCTAATGCAAGACAGTTAGCACCTGAGCCAGACAGGTCATACACTTGAGCATAGACAAGTAAGCAGTTCACAAGTCAATTCATCTTTCAGTCTCTTTGGGTCGAACTACGGTGTTCTGACTTCCTCATTGCACGAGAGGATACGTAGGCATAACTTAACAGTTATCGAACAAAAGTCTCTGTACATTCCCCCTCTTTCCAGCTTCATTCTTTCAGCCTCATATTCTTGAGCATTTCATTCTTGTTCCTATACTGACACTGTATATATCACACTTTGCACTTCTTTTACACTGACACCTGTACATCCTTCCAGCTCTTTATACACAAATTGCACTGACACTACCCCTTTAAAACACAAATCTTTTAAGCGTGGATCCCGTCGAGTACGACGGACAATCTGGGTGCTAATACCTTCCCAGGTTGTAACCAACCCCCTTTCTCAGTCTCTCTGGTTCGCAAACCGTCTTATCCGTATCTTTCTAGGTCTATGCAGCATTACCTTTCCTTCGGGATAAAAATGCCTAGCTGGCGACTCTATTCATCTCCAGTGAGTTCACTGCTGTGTGTTCTCATTGTCCCTCTCGCCGACCGTTCGCGTCTGTACCTTTATTTGGGCCGGTCCCATCTATCGGGAGAGACAGTGTGCAATGGGAAAGTCAGAGCCTCGTAGTTCGGCCTACTAAGGGTAATGGTTGTTCGATTTTATTACCTTTCTTCGACGAAAGGGTTTAGGAGTCGAATGTACTAAAGACTATGGATAGTTTATCTCGCCCAACAGGACGAGTGTCCTGCGTCGAAATAATCAGAGCGATTAACGAGAGCTCGTTATCCTCCTTTCTACCGCTTAAGGCTCGTGGCGTACAGTTCTTCTCGTTTTGTTAGAATGTTTTATTTCCTAAGACCGCTTGACGTTGGATAAAGGGTTTGGATCTAATCGAAACGTTTTGTTTTTTTTTTTAGGTTAAAGGGTGCATGCAAATGGAGTTTATTTTTGTGGTTTGTTAGCGAGGCACGAAGCGCTCGGCTCGCAAAGGTGGAGTGAATCCTAATAAACGAAGATAACTGAATAATAAAGTGCGAGTGTGCATGTGAGATCGCTTGGCGTTGGACCAAGGATTCAGAAATAAATAAAATGCGGAAAAATAAAGTGCGTACAAAGTAATGGGAGAGGGATACAAAATAAATACAGGGGATTGCGAGAAATAAAGAGGTCTCGTTGTATTTAGCCCAAGAGGAAGCGTGTGTGCAGTGTGTTTGAACTATTCGAAGGCGTTCGGCCTGTTTTATCGGGACACAACTATTTGAAGGCGTTGGACCTTTTAATCGAGCGCAACTATTTGAAGGCGTTGGACCTTTTCGGGACGCGACGAAATTTTGTTCGTGAACTGCCTTAGAATCGGTTCAAAATGGGAACCATTCTATAAGGAGTCGAATCGTAATTTGTTTAATGCAAAAATAAATAAATTAAATGAATTGAATTGTTAGAAAAAATAAAATAATGAATATAAATAATAAATGAATTAAATAATATCAAGGATAATAAAATGAATTAAATTAAAATACACGTTTGTTTTGTCGAAATAAAAATAATTACAAAGGGGGGCCTCATATTGACCAAAAATCACCGATTAGAATCGGGCGATAAATTGGCCGTTTAGTATATCATTGGCCCTAAAAATAAATATATAAAAAAAGATAGAAATAAATGTCAAATAAAAATCTAACAAAACAATCTAATAAAAAAACAATTAACTAATGAAGAGAACAACCTTTAAACAAATAAAATTTAAAAATAAAACAATGGAAACGAGGGGGTTTGACGCAGAAATCATGGTGTGTGCTCAGCACTTCACATGGGCTTTTGATGGCCCAAATCTTTTTAAGAGTCAAAGAGCAAAGTCTAATAAGATAAATAAATAAAAGAAAAAAAGAAAAAAAGAAAGGGTTAGTAACAAAATGAAAACACAGAGAAACACGTTTCAGCGATAAACAGAGAATCCCACCCTTGTTTTCGTTTTCAAATATGCCTCACAAGTAGAAGAAACGCCGGCAAAAACCTGCGATTCCGTCCGGTTTCGGCTGAGTTTTGGTTTCACGGCGGGTTAGCTTGGTGGTGGTGACACGATTTGGCTATGTGCGCCTTCGTCTACGTCTCTCACTCTCTCCGCGGCGGTCTCAGCGTTTTTTGTTTCAGCTCCTCTCCGCTTATCATTCTCGTCCATGATTTGTTTTCAGCGGCGGCTGTGTCTCACTCGGTGATGGCCGAAACGGTGGAAGATTTGGGTGTTTCGGTTTGATTTGAAAGAAGGTTAGATGGTTAGCGCGGATGGTTGTGCAGCGAAGAGTTTCTCGCGGTGAAGCTCGCGGAAGATGAAGGTCACGGCTGAGGGTTTTGAGGAGGTGGAAGGGAGGTCGGCAATGGTGGTTCAGAGTTGGTGTTTATGGTTGAGGTGAGCGGCTGAGTTGGTTTGTTGGATTCGTGTTTTCTGTTTTTCATCTGTATTTTCTCTGATGGCTAGGGTTTTTGCAGGTGTTGGTTCTCTATCCTCTTTCTGTGCCAATTATTGGCTTTTATAATGGAAAAATGAGGGCATAAAATATGTGAGATTGAAGGATTTTGTTGTGAGGAAATCATGTGCGAGCAGCTGTGAATCGAAAATCCGTTAGGGAGAAGATTCAGGGGATTTTGTGGGGACCATGAGATAAGGACAGGTTGGATTTTTGTCTGTTATGTGAGCTGGACATTTTACTGATACTATTTTCACTGCAGTTAACAACTCAGTAATTTTTTCTTGTTTGTCTGTAGGTTTAAAGAAACATGGATCAAAGTATGAATTTGGGACGGAGCTTGGGCCAGGAATCCTGCA
>OZ014521.1:283519942-283554942 GCA_963966055.1 Lathyrus aphaca
TTAAATAATGATAATATAATGAGGTGGTATTATTATTATAATATTTTTATTTAATAAATAAAATAAAATATAAGTTGGAGGATCGAGGGGCAAGGTTGTAATTTGATTATATTATGAAAAGGGGAGAACACGATACATTTTCTCATTATCGTATTTTGACGAAGGAAAGAGGGCTCTGGAGAAAAAGGGAAAGGAGAAGGGAAATCAAGAATCGTAAAGCTTCAAGATCAAGGCTTTGCAAGGATTTTGTCAAATTCGAGGTAAGGGGGGAGAAAGGGTTCTTTATTGGTGACCTAACATGATAGGGTAATTGGGGGTTCCTTACTCCCTAGGGATTGTCTAATGTTGTTGATTGTGATGAAAATGTGATATGATGTATATATATGTTATGATGATTGATTATGGTTGTGTGAAATTATTATTGAGTTATATGCTTGATTGTTGTAATTGGAATGGTGGTGATTTAAGTTATATGATAAGTTTGGTATGGAAGTAGTTATAGAGATAATGATGTTGTTGATGATGTAAATGGAGAATTGGAAACAAACTTAGGATCTTTCTTAATTTGATTAGTAATATTAGGTTGTGAAGATCATAAGGAATTAGAGGTATAAAATTAGTTTAAGAACAACAATTGGATTGTTTTGAGTGATAAAAGTGAGAGGTAAGTGATAGAATTCGAACTGGTACGAAATTGGGAGAGAAAAGTGAGTTTTAGAAAAAGCTGAATTTTGGGTGCAGGTGCTACAATACGGGCAGTGTCAGGCTACGGGCATTATGCTAAAAAAATGGAAATTTGGGAAGTTGGCTTCAGGAGGTACAACACAGGCAGTGTTGTACAACACGGGCGGCCGTGTCAGCCTCCTGGAAAATGTGATTTTGATGATTTGGAGGGCCGTGTCCCAGGCCACCTGACACGGGCCGTGTCAGGGGACACGGGGGGCCGTGTCAGGCCCCTGTAAATGTAATGTTTCGTTCGTTTTAAGGTGGATTTGATTCATTCTTCTAATGTAGGATTATATTAGTGAAATAAGACTTTGAGGATGTTCTAATAGTGAATATAGGACTTGATGATTAGTCGCATAAGAAATCCTAAGTGCTTAATTGATTTATATGAATATGTAGATTGTTATAATTGTGAACAACATGAGATATGTGTATGCCTTGTGTGTGAATAAGATGCACTGATGATTGGTTGATGAGATCATGATGATCGTAAAACATGATGTGTTCATGTGTATTGTGATATGGTATGCGTTGTTGTGTCTGCATGCGTATACATTTGATGGAATAATCATGTCGTGGATGTGATTATTCGGGATTCATTGAGAATCGTGGTTGCAGGGATGATCGTGTCTTGTTGGAGACGTTAAAGATGCATTCGGGGTTCTATTTGATGAACCGTTATTGTGAGTCGGTACCGCATTTGCATTGTGTCATTGAGTCACTTTGCATTGATTGAATTAATGATGTATGATATGTGTTGATGAATTATTGAGATATTGATTAATTGTATGATGTATGATGTGTATTTGATGAATAGAGGTGAGATTACCCTGTAAGATGTTATTTGCACCGTTAATATATTGAATTGTTTTCTCACCCTTTGTTGTTTGGTTGCGTCTGTGCTTCTTCGGAAGTACAGATGTTTCAGGTACTTGAGTATGCTCGGAGTACAAGTTGTTTGGTCGAGTCCTAGGAGTCGCTCTGATACGTAACACGAGAAATGGGGATATTTGTTATTTAATTATTCTTATTATTAATAGTTACGTATCACATTTTGTTGAAACCTATAAATTAAGTGAATTGATGAATTTTGTGGATATTTGGCAAATTGCCGATTGTTGAATAAAAAGATATTTCCGCTGTTTTTAATAAATGATTATACTTTCGGTTGACTTTGAAAATGTAGCTACTCACTTGTTGTTTAAACTCTGATTTATCTGAAAACTTATGTTATTTTAGAAAATGGGAAAATTGGGTGTTACAATTGGTATCAGAGCAGGTCGGTCCATCCAGCCAGGTTGTCGCGTGTCGTTTGTCCCGGAGTATGCGATATGTGTGTGAAACACTATCGATACTTGCTTGTTTGCTAGTTGTTTGTTTGCAGATTTTTGTTGAATATAAGTGGGGGAGGAGTTATTGCTTCTCCTGAGAGTTGGCTTGTGGTGTGTGGGAATTGCGGTGTGGCAGAGGTTGCTAAGGTTGGCGTTGACTAAAGATTCGCTCGTGAAGCAACTTAGTTCGCAAGATGTAAGGAACGCTATTAAAGTTGGAAATGTGACTTATGGCCATCATGATTGTCGGCTATCTATTGGCAAATTGAGGAACTGATCACCCTCAATCCCTTGCTAATAGTAGGCAGAATTGTGTTGGATGCAAAAGACATATCTTTCAGCCGAGATAGTATGTTCAGTAGACCATTTGGAGTTGAGCCAGAGCTATTAGTGGTATAAAGGAGTAGATGTAGATTCCGGTATCCGGAAAAGAGATGAATTTAAGGATTGATTATGTTGATTAGATATTACTAATGGTTGCTCCTCGGTGAGTAGGAAGTGAATTGGGAATGGATAGTTATGAAAAGTTGAACGTTATATCTACTGGGTATGTAGTAGAACTTTTGAGAGGGGATTCTGATGTCTGATTTGGTTGCATAGATGGCATTGATTGGGAATAAGGTCACAGCGATGGACCATCTGTAAAGTACGAATTATAATTGTGTTTTGAAAGATATATTAGAGGTGTAGTTATAAAGAATCGTGGCAACAAGGGTGCCTTATGGGAAAACTTCGGTGTTATTGATATAAAAAGATGAGGATATGAAGTTATATGTCGATTAGTGAATAGTATGAGAATTCACAATTGCAATGGGAAAAAATTGAATTTGATTGATAAAGGATCAATAGTGAGCTGAAATTCATATGTAGTATTGTTGTTGTTGTGAGTTGGATTGTCATACCTACCAGAACCTTGAGTTAGTTGGTATTTTGCAAGCCTAGTGTAAGAGGAATGTGGTAATAAGAACTAGATGTTGACAGATCATGTTGGATGAATTTACTACGTTGAAGGACGTGGGATGGAGATTGAAGAAGTAAGTATTGAGTTATATTTTGGCATAGTATGATAAGAGGTTGGTGAGCTTTTGAAACTACGAAGGTACAATTTTTGTGGGAATTAATTATAACCAGGTGTCTGCACAATGTAGTGATGTTGAGCTATTGCCTTAGAAGTATGGTGTACGTTGATACAACAGAGTATGGATAGTTTCATAAGTGTTTGAAATGGTGAACCGTGAGTTATGGGATGCAACGATGGAAATATAAGTATCATTGTATGTGTTGAACTATTAAGACAAAAGTAAAATAATAAGTGTGCAATATTTATTTTTATGGAATTTATGAATTCATAGTCTAATTAATGTGGAATTGGAAGGTTGGAAGGATAATCCAACGAGAGAGTAGGCATAATGTGAAACTATGAGATAGTCATGAATATTGCGTAGAAGCTAGTAGTGACTGGTATGTATTAAGGTAAGTATGGAATATGAATGGTGCCTTTCAAGGTGGATTGGATAATTTCGAGATGGTAACCTTTAGATGTTCTTGTCTATAATGAAAGTAGAGAAAAAGGATTTGGAGAATATTGGAAATTGAAATATGAGAAATAGTTTGTCCGAAGTAGATATGGATCTAAAATGATGGAAAAGAGTAAATTATAAGAGGTTAGAATGTAATTGGATTCATTTAGTGGTTATTGCAAGTTATAAAAAGTTTTCCAAGATGGTATTTTGTTGTTTCGGATAAATCGTGAAAGCTAAGTTATTCGTTGAGAATGGATGTTGTGAGAGAAAGTGCTAAAGAGTCGGAATAAGAGCTAGCTACGGTTGTAGTCTGATTTTGTTTGATTCTAACAAGTAGTGGATAAAGTTTGGAATAATGTTGTGATAAGTTGATAAGTCATCGGTACTGGATCGTAAAGTCATAGTTGGTATTATACGATGAGAAAGGAATTATGGAAGTATCTATCTTACCCATGGATTGAAAGTGGATGAGAGTAGAATTGGGGGAATATATGATAGTATTGTTGTTATGATTGAAGATTGAAGTGTTTGGTAATCACATGAGCATACGGTTCCGATTGGATCAAAAAGATGGAGGATGAGATGACTAAGATAATTGGAAGGTTTGAGGTAGGAAGTCGATAATTTTTCCTATGTTTGCACTAATGGTTAAAGAGTTGGAATTGAATTAAAAATTAAGGGACTTGCATTCGGATTTTTGAAATATGCTAAGTGAATTATTACTATAATTGTGATGATGGTTGGGAATGATTAAAGTTAGAATGCGAATTTCATGGAATAGATAGTTGCGAGTAATCAGAGTGCGCAGTGGAAGAGTGAAGTGGTGTAATTGTTTATACATAAATGGTTAGTAAAGACTCGAGAGATTGAATAATAAGACCTGTTGAGATATTGAGACTATTGGATGTCCCGGAATGGATGGGTAGGCTTTGCAAGGATTTTGTCAAATTCGAGGTAAGGGGGGAGAAAGGGTTCTTTATTGGTGACCTAACATGATAGGGTAATTGGGGGTTCCTTACTCCCTAGGGATTGTCTAATGTTGTTGATTGTGATGAAATTGTGATATGATGTATATATATGTTATGATGATTGATTATGGTTGTGTGAAATTATTATTGAGTTATATGCTTGATTGTTGTAATTGGAATGGTGGTGATTTAAGTTATATGATAAGTTTGGTATGGAAGTAGTTATAGAGATAATGATGTTGTTGATGATGTAAATGGAGAATTCGAAACAAACTTAGGATCTTTCTTAATTTGATTAGTAATATTAGGTTGTGAAGATCATAAGGAATTAGAGGTATAAAATTAGTTTAAGAACAACAATTGGATTGTTTTGAGTGATAAAAGTGAGAGATAAGTAATAGAATTCGAACTGGTACGAAATTGGGAGAGAAAAGTGAGTTTTAGAAAAAGCTGAGTTTTGGGTGCAGGTGCTACAACACGGGCAGTGTTGTACAACACGGGCAGTGTCAGGCTACGGGCATTATGCTAAAAAAATGGAAATTTGGGAAGTTGGCTTCAGGAGGCACAACATGGGCAGTGTTGTACAACACGGGCGGCCGTGTCAGCCTCCTGGAAAATGTGTTTTTGATGATTTGGAGGGCCGTGTCCCAGGCCCCCTGACACGGGCCGTGTCAGGGGACACGAGGGGCCGTGTCAGGCCCCTGTAAATGTAATTTTTCGTTCGTTTTAAGGTGGATTTGATTCATTCTTCTAATGTAGGATTATATTAGTGAAATAAGACTTTGAGGATGTTCTAATAGTGAATATAGGACTTGATGATTAGTCGCATAAGAAATCCTAAGTGCTTAATTGATTTATATGAATATGTAGATTGTTATAATTGTGAACAACATGAGATATGTGTATGCCTTGTGTGTGAATAAGATGCACTGATGATTGGTTGATGAGATCATGATGATCGTAAAACATGATGTGTTCATGTGTATTGTGATATGGTATGCGTTGTTGTGTCTGCATGCGTATACATTTGATGGAATAATCATGTCGTGGATGTGATTATTCGGGATTCATTGAGAATCGTGGTTGCAGGGATGATAGTGTCTTGTTGGAGACGTTAACGATGCATTCGGGGTTCTATTTGATGAACCGTTATTGTGAGTCGGTACCGCTTTTGCATTGTGTCATTGAGTCACTTTGCATTGATTGAATTAATGATGTATGAATGTGTTGATGAATTATTGAGATATTGATTAATTGTATGATGTATGATGTGTATTTGATGAATAGAGGTGAGATTACCCTGTAAGATGTTATTTGCACCGTTAATATATTGAATTGTTTTCTCACCCCTTTGTTGTTTGGTTGCGTCTGTGCTTCTTCGGAAGTACAGATGTTTCAGGTACTTGAGTATGCTCGGAGTACAAGTTGTTTGGTCGAGTCCTAGGAGTCGCTCTGATACGTAACACGGGAAATGGGGATATTTGTTATTTAATTATTCTTATTATTAATAGTTACGTATCACATTTTGTTGAAACTTATAAATTAAGTGAATTGATGAATTTTGTGGATATTTGGCAAATTGCCGATTGTTGAATAAAAAGATATTTCCGCTATTTTTAATAAATGATTATATTTTCGGTTGACTTTGAAAATGTAGCTACTCACTTGTTGTTTAAACTCTGATTTATCTGAAAACTTATGTTATTTTAGAAAATGGGAAAATTGGGTGTTACAATTGGTATCAGAGCAGGTCGGTCCATCCAGCCAGGTTGTCGCGTGTCGTTTGTCCCGGAGTATGCGATATGTGTGTGAAACACTATCGATACTTGCTTGTTTGCTAGTTGTTTGTTTGCAGATGTTTGTTGAATATAAGTGGGGGAGGAGTTATTGCTTCTCCTGAGAGTTGGCTTGTGGTGTGTGGGAATTGCGGTGTGGCAGAGGTTGCTAAGGTTGGCGTTGACTAAGGATTCGCTCGTGAAGCAACTTAGTTCGCAAGATGTAAGGAACGCTATTAAAGTTGGAAATGTGACTTATGGCCATCATGATTGTCGGCTATCTATTGGCAAATTGAGGAACTGATCACCCTCAATCCCTTGCTAATAGTAGGCAGAATTGTGTTGGATGCAAAAGACATATCTTTCAGCCGAGATAGTATGTTCAGTAGACCATTTGGAGTTGAGCCAGAGCTATTAGTGGTATAAAGGAGTAGATGTAGATTCCGGTATCCGGAAAAGAGATGAATTTAAGGATTGATTATGTTGATTAGATATTACTAATGGTTGCTCCTCGGTGAGTAGGAAGTGAATTGGGAATGGATAGTTATGAAAAGTTGAACGTTATATCTACTGGGTATGTAGTAGAACTTTTGAGAGGGGATTCTGATGTCTGATTTGGTTGCATAGATGGCATTGATTGGGAATAAGGTCACAGCGATGGACCATCTGTAAAGTACGAATTATAATTGTGTTTTGAAAGATATATTAGAGGTGTAGTTATAAAGAATCGTGGCAACAATGGTGCCTTATGGGAAAACTTCGGTGTTATTGATATAAAAAGATGAGGATATGAAGTTATATGTCGATTAGTAAATAGTATGAGAATTCACAATTGCAATGGGAACAAATTGAATTTGATTGATAAAGGATCAATAGTGAGCTGAAATTCATATGTAGTATTGTTGTTGTTGTGAGTTGGATTGTCATACCTACCAGAACCTTGAGTTAGTTGGTATTTTGCAAGCCTAGTGTAAGAGGAATGTGGTAATAAGAACTAGATGTTGACAGATCATGTTGGATGAATTTACTACGTTGAAGGACGTGGGATGGAGATTGAAGAAGTAAGTATTGAGTTATATTTTGGCATAGTATGATAAGAGGTTGGTGAGCTTTTGAAACTACGAAGGTACAATTTTTGTGGGAATTAATTATAACCAGGTGTCTGCACAATGTAGTGATGTTGAGCTATTGCCTTAGAAGTATGGTGTACGTTGATACAACAGAGTATGGATAGTTTCATAAGTGTTTGAAATGGTGAACCGTGAGTTATGGGATGCAACGATGGAAATATAAGTATCACTGTATGTGTTGAACTATTAAGACAAAAGTAAAATAATAAGTGTGCAATATTTATTTTTATGGAATTTATGAATTCATAGTCTAATTAATGTGGAATTGGAAGGTTGGAAGGATAATCCAACGAGAGAGTAGGTATAATGTGAAACTATGAGATAGTCATGAATATTGCGTAGAAGCTAGTAGTGACTGGTATGTATTAAGGTAAGTATGGAATATGAATGGTGCCTTTCAAGGGGGCTTGGATAATTTCGAGATGGTAACCTTTAGATGTTCTTGTCTATAATGAAAGTAGAGAAAAAGGATTTGGAGAATATTGGAAATTGAAATATGAGAAATAGTTTGTCCGAAGTAGATATGGATCTAAAATGATGGAAAAGAGTAAATTATAAGAGGTTAGAATGTAATTGGATTCATTTATTGGTTATTGCAAGTTATAAAAAGTTTTCCAAGATGGTATTTTGTTGTTTCGGATAAATCGTGAAAGCTAAGTTATTCGTTGAGAATGGATGTTGTGAGAGAAAGTGCTAAAGAGTCGGAATAAGAGCTAGCTACGGTTGTAGTCTGATTTTGTTTGATTCTAACAAGTAGTGGATAAAGTTTGGAATAATGTTGTGATAAGTTGATAAGTCATCGGTACTGGATCGTAAAGTCATAGTTGGTATTATACGATGAGAAAGGAATTATGGAAGTATCTATCTTACCCATGGATTGAAAGTGGATGAGAGTAGAATTGGGGGAATATATGATAGTATTGTTGTTATGGTTGAAGATTGAAGTGTTTGGTAATCACATGAGCATACGGTTCCGATTGGATCGAAAAGATGGAGGATGAGATGACTAAGATAATTGGAAGGTTTGAGGTAGGAAGTCGATAATTTTTCCTATGTTTGCACTAATGGTTAAAGAGTTGGAATTGAATTAAAAATTAAGGGACTTGCATTCGGATTTTTGAAATATGCTAAGTGAATTATTACTATAATTGTAATGATGGTTGGGAATGATTAAAGTTAGAATGCGAATTTCATGGAATAGATAGTTGCGAGTAATCAGAGTGCGCAGTGGAAGAGTGAAGTGGTGTAATTGTTTATACATAAATGGTTAGTAAAGACTCGAGAGATTGTATAATAAGACCTGTTGAGATATTGGGACTATTGGATGTCCCGGAATGGATGGGTAGTGGTAAGAGTTTATCTACACATCGAGGATTGCGAGATATACAAAGATACTAATATATGTGATATATGTCCTTCATTGATGGATTATAATCAGGTTGTTTTGGTAGAAGAAACTAAAAGGTCAGTCCATTATCAATGTTGTGGTATCTAGAGGATGTATAGAGTGAAATTTTGAGTTTGTCCTGGTTGTCGCATTGTTACCTACGGTGATGGTACGAGTGCGATTGATTAATTCCTACGATGGGGAATTAGGAGAGTGTTACCTACGGTGATGGTAGCGACTTTCGTTGTGTTCTTTTTCAGGTATATACCTGCGTGTTGAGCATTGATAACGATGGTGCTTGTTGTTGGGGAGGTTATCCTGGCATCAGTGTTGTTGTTTTGAGTTGGTTGCGGTGTTGCCGGCTTTGGCAAGGGAGTGATTAGTCAGGTGCAAAAGTATATCTAAGTGATGCCATTGAGTGTTATTTTCGAGGACGAAAATAAAATAAGTGGGGGAGAGTTGTAACGCCCCAATTTTATAAAGTATTTTTATAAAATAAATATCAAGAGTATGATGGTGAATTTGGAATAATAAGTGGATGAGGTATTTTATTTAAATAATGATAATATAATGAGGTGGTATTATTATTATAATATTTTTATTTAATAAATAAAATAAAATATAAGTTGGAGGATCGAGGGGCAAGGTTGTAATTTGATTATGTTATGAAAAGGGGAGAACACGATACATTTTCTCATTATCGTATTTTGACGAAGGAAAGAGGGCTCTGGAGAAAAAGGGAAAGGAGAAGGGAAATCAAGAATCGTAAAGCTTCAAGATCAAGGCTTTGCAAGGATTTTGTCAAATTCGAGGTAAGGGGGGAGAAAGGGTTCTTTATTGGTGACCTAACATGATAGGGTAATTGGGGGTTCCTTACTCCCTAGGGATTGTCTAATGTTGTTGATTGTGATGAAATTGTGATATGATGTATATATATGTTATGATGATTGATTATGGTTGTGTGAAATTATTATTGAGTTATATGCTTGATTGTTGTAATTGGAATGGTGGTGATTTAAGTTATATGATAAGTTTGGTATGGAAGTAGTTATAGAGATAATGATGTTGTTGATGATGTAAATGGAGAATTGGAAACAAACTTAGGATCTTTCTTAATTTGATTAGTAATATTAGGTTGTGAAGATCATAAGGAATTAGAGGTATAAAATTAGTTTAAGAACAACAATTGGATTGTTTTGAGTGATAAAAGTGAGAGATAAGTGATAGAATTCGAACTGGTACGAAATTGGGAGAGAAAAGTGAGTTTTAGAAAAAGCTGAATTTTGGGTGCAGGTGCTACAACACGGGCAGTGTTGTACAACACGGGCAGTGTCAGGCTACGGGCATTATGCTAAAAAAATGGAAATTTGGGAAGTTGACTTCAGGAGGCACAACACGGGCAGTGTTGTACAACACGGGCGGCCGTGTCAGCCTCCTGGAAAATGTGTTTTTGATGATTTGGAGGGCTGTGTCCCAGGCCACCTGACACGGGCCGTGTCAGGGGACACGGGGGGCCGTTTTAGGCCCCTGTAAATGTAATTTTTCGTTCGTTTTAAGGTGGATTTGATTCATTCTTCTAATGTAGGATTATATTAGTGAAATAAGACATTGAGGATGTTCTAATAGTGAATATAGGACTTGATGATTAGTCGCATAAAAAATCCTAAGTGCTTAATTGATTTATATGAATATGTAGATTGTTATAATTGTGAACAACATGAGATATATGTATGCCTTGTGTGTGAATAAGATGCACTGATGATTGGTTGATGAGATCATGATGATCGTAAAACATGATGTGTTCATGTGTATTGTGATATGGTATGCGTTGTTGTGTTTGCATGCGTATACATTTGATGGAATAATCATGTCGTGGATGTGATTATTCGGGATTCATTGAGAATCGTGGTTGCAGGGATGATCGTGTCTTGTTGGAGACGTTAACGATGCATTCGGGGTTCTATTTGATGAACCGTTATTGTGAGTCGGTACCGCATTTGCATTGTGTCATTGAGTCACTTTTCATTGATTGAATTAATGATGTATGATATGTGTTGATGAATTATTGAGATATTGATTAATTGTATGATGTATGATGTGTATTTGATGAATAGAGGTGAGATTACCCTGTAAGATGTTATTTGCACCGTTAATATATTGAATTGTTTTCTCACCCCTTTGTTGTTTGGTTGCGTCTGTGCTTCTTCGGAAGTACAGATGTTTCAGGTACTTGAGTATGCTCGGAGTACAAGTTATTTGGTCGAGTCCTAGGAGTCGCTCTGATACGTAACACGGGAAATGGGGATATTTGTTATTTAATTATTCTTATTATTAATAGTTACGTATCACATTTTGTTGAAACTTATAAATTAAGTGAATTGATGAATTTTGTGGATATTTGGCAAATTGTCGATTGTTAAATAAAAAGATATTTCCGCTGTTTTTAATAAATGATTATACTTTCGGTTGACTTTGAAAATGTAGCTACTCACTTGTTGTTTAAACTCTGATTTATCTGAAAACTTATGTTATTTTAGAAAATGGGAAAAGTGGGTGTTACACATCACACTTGAAACGCACCTGAAAAATCAAACAACAAAACGCATAGCAATTTGAAATAAAACGCAGCAAATGAAAACAGAAGCAAAACGCACGAGAACTTTACCGTATCCGAAACGCAATTGGCAACCACTCAAAACGGCAACCCCTTGGCTCATCCTTCCCCCTATTTAAACAGCCCTCTTCTCACTCTCAATCCCAAGCTTTAGATAGCCAAAGAATCCCTGCCGAATCAACTCCAAAACCTCTGTCCAAATCCATCCCCAATTCAAAACCCTAACCTTCAATTCCCCCTTTCTTCATCCTTCATCTCTTACCCCCATTTATCACCAAATTCAAAAATATTTTGTAAAGTTGAAAGAAGAAGAGAGAAGCAGAGAGAGGAGAGAGTCCGCGAGAATCGAAGAAGAAGAAGAAGAGCTTTTCGCGATTGAGAAGAAGAAAGATAGATTTTGTTGTTTGATTGTTGAAGGTGAGGGTGTGAGATTGATTTCGCCGTGATTTTTTTTCCCTTTTCCCTGTTTCCGCCGTGCACCAAGAGGAAGAAGAAGATCGTTCTTCTTTGTGTTTTTTTTTTATTTTTATATTTTGTTTTTTAATTTATTTTAATAAAATGAAATTGAATATGTGAGGGTGTTTTGGGCCTAAGGCCTTGAGAAATTGTTGCTGACCACAACCCGCGGGTTGCTCCTTTCCCCCTCCCCTTCTATTCATTTTTTCTATTTTCTTTAATTGGCTTTTGTTTTTTTAAAGTGATTTTGTGAATAGAGATTTTGTTTAGAAAATATATTTTGAAAAAATGTTTTTAGAAAAGGATTTTAGGAAAATGTTTAGAAAGAATTTTAGGAAAGTTATTTTTTAAAAAGAAGATGTTTAGTAAAGTTTTTTTAGAAAGATTTTTAGAAAGAGTTATAAAAAAATGATTTAAAAAAATATTTTAGATTCTTTTATGGATCTATTTTTGGATCCATGTTCTTCATCTTTTTTTCTTTTGGTCGATGACAATCTCTGATTCGAGATTGTTGATTTCCGATAAGTTTAATCTTCACTATCTCAAATCTATGGATGAATGATCATTTGGATCATTCTCCATACTTTAAGATCGTGATAGGTTGCTTTTCGATAAAATCAACGAAAATCTCGATTAAGATTAGACCTTCCTTTTTCTTTTAGTGTGGCATGTTTTCGGAGAACGATCCATTATATCGTTTCTCTAACATGTATTAACACGAATATTTTCCACTTTAATTAGTGGTGGCCGGCCTCATTTGTAGGGTAATTACTTTGTAAATTACTCGGCGATTGCTTAACATAGACCTAAAGTTGTCCCGATTCGAATTAAGATCCACTTGGATCCGGTTGCCTCAATTTTATTATTCCTTGTTGTGGTTGTGCTTGATTAAGTTCATCATACCACTTTATATTGTAAATATTATAATATTGTGAATATAATTGTTTAAATTTAATCTCTCTCACCTTATCCTTTTATTTTAATCTCTTGCTCCCTTATCTCTTTATTATGCTTTACCATATAATATCATATATCATTTGTTTATATTCATATTGTGCTTGTTTTTATTTTGTCCATTTGGATATCAAAACACTTAATAAAGGATTGAACACTTAAAATACTTGTGACTTCTAATTTTGGACTAATGGTTACTATCCCGAGCTTTTTTTTGGAGAATGGACTTAGACTTTAAGATATTCCCCCTTGCTCAAGTTGGAATGGATTAGAAACCTCGGCCTCAAGATTATTTCATTAGCCTTTGAAGAGGGAATTCCGATCTTTGAAGAATTGTGCATATTATGGTTTGGTAAACTCTTTTCTTGACTTTTAATTTAAGCATTAGGATTAATCCCTTCATCTCCTCCCCATTCTTAAATTTTCAAAACTTCTCCCTATTTCAAAAATCTTCTTGTTTTCTAACTTCAAACACTTTCATAAACAAACTTTGACTTAGGTCAAGCGATTTTTAATTTTTTTCACTTTATTTTCTTAATCAATGTTAATTCATGTAAATACATCAAAAACCATTTTCTTACATACTTTAAAAAATGCAAACCCACTCAATTGTTTTTGTGCTTTGTGCACCTTTTCTTTTCCACATGTTTAGATATGATTCATCCTTTCTAGCGGAATTATTCGATAAAGGATGACGACTTATCTCTACATTTTAAAATTGATTCAACTCATTTGTTTCTTTTCAAATTTTGTACCACGAACTACGAGGTTTTGATCTCGCATTGCACTTTGTGGGTACGTAGGCATAAGGTGTTAAAACCTTATCAAACACAAAATCATTAAAAAAATATTCTTCTTCTCATCTCTTCCATCTTTTCAAACAAACCAATTTCAGACCAAAACACAATAAATATTTCAAAGGGCTCCCGTGGAGTACCACGGACGAGTCGGGTGCCTAAAACCTTCCCGATTCGTAACCAATCCCCTTACCCAATCTCTGTTTGTTTCTTTTAGCTTTTGCTTTAAGAATCCTAGGTTTTTATTCGTTCTTTTACCCTTTTCCTTTTGGAAATAAACAAAAGCGCGGTGGCGACTCTGTGTATATCGAGTTAAGTTAATCAATAGCTTACACTCACGATTTTACCGCTACAGAAAAGTGGCGACTCTGCTGGGGAGTAATCTCTAAGCGGATTTAGCCTACTTTGATTTATTTACTGCTTTGGTTTGATTTTTTTGTTATTTGGTTGTTCTGTTTCGGTTTTGGTGATCCTCTGTGTGAGATAGATTCTACCCCGGATCTGAGTTGAAACTTATGATAGGACGGTGATATTCGAAGCGATATGCGATGGAGTAGTCCAAAGCAATATCAATTTGATAATCTCCACTCGGTTAGGCTCTCTTGGACTATCAATGTCATGACGAGTAATCGTACGTGGCATTATTTTCCGACCCTGAGATGATCATACTGAGGACCTTAGAACCCTTAACCCATCCAAGCCAATTTAGGAACGTAGTGCGGAAACTGTCTGGGTGTAAACCTAAGGCGGTTGTCACGCGATACTACACTCGGACGAGGTCTATTTTAAGAATGTTATTGGTTGGGGAGTAATCCAACGTACCGATAATATTCTAAAGATGGCTGTTAACTCCGGGCACCTCTGTTAGCACCCTTTTGGTTTTCTGCAGGTACAATGAAGACAAAACCTTAGTACTACCTGTGTGGGTTGGTGTTCTGTTACCTTGACTTCATGCTCGTGACTCGGAACCTAAGCCCGTGTGCCTTGTGTGATTTTGTTTGTGTTTGTTGCATACATGCCATCATACATTCATGAGCATTGTTCGTAAGACTTCAAAGGACTTATAAGGAACTTTTGCAAAATTTCAGATGTCCATGGCTATGAATTTTGAAAGGAGGAATACAAAGAAGTACACTTTCAAGAATCCTAATGTTGTAGAGTTGAGAAAGCTAGGAGCTTTGGTTGTTGATACCCAAGAGTTCCGAAGATGTCATGGGAAGCTTTTGTATATGTTGGATACTGATGTGCCTGAGGGGATTCTCCCTACTTTAGCTCAGTTTTATGATTCGTTGCATCATTGTTTCACCTTTCCGGATTATCAGCTTGTGCCGACTTTGGAGGATTATTGTCATTGGTTAGGTTTGCCTATTCTGGACAAGGAGTTTCTTTTCACTGGTTTAGAGAAGGAGCTTACTATCAAGGTCATCGCCAAAGCACTGTTTCTTAAGGAATCCGATCTTAATGGGAAATTTCTTCCAAAGGGGAGTGTTCGTGGTATTAATGCTAAGTTCTTGATGGGAAAGGCTTCTACTTCACTTGCTTTGGGTCATAAGGATGCATTTGAGGCTATTCTTGCTTTGCTCATTTACGGGATTGTCTTGTTTCCGAACTTGGATGGTATTGTGGATGAGAATGCTATTCAGATCTTCTTGAAGAAGAACCCGATTCCTACTTTTCTTGGAGATATGTATCATGCTTTTCACTATAGGACCTCCAAAGGTGATGGAGATATTGTATGTTGTGCGCCTCTTCTTTATAGGTGGTTTATTTCGCACCTACCGAAGTCGGATGTTTTCAAGGACAATAGAGAGAATCGAAGATGGTCTCAGAGGTTGATGTCGCTTTCTCATAAGGACATGACATGGTATAGTTCTCATTATGACACTGGAGTTCTTATTGATAGTTGTGGAGAATTTCCCAATGTACCTCTTCTTGGTACACGTGGGGGAATTAGTTACAACCCCATTCTGGCTAGACGAAAGTTCGGTTATTGTTTGAAGGATGTTCCAAATAATCTTGCCTTATCCCGTTTCTTCTTTCTTAATAGTGCTGATCATATAGAGATGAAGAAAAGGATTGCTCATTCTTGGCATGCTGTTCATAGGAAAGAGAAAGGTCAATTGGGTAGATAACACCTTCCTCCTTCCGAATGTTATATTCAGTGGGTTCGATCTAGAGCTTCCAAACTCAAGATGCCTTATCCACCTGAGGAGCCTTTGTTTCCCATATTGCCTTTGTCTGCTTTTCTACCTCCCGTTGATGAGAAGTTGGTTCTTCAAGAAGAGTTAGAGAAGATGAAGAAAGAAAAAGAAGAATGGTTACTTGAGAGGACTACTATGCAGGAGCAGCTTAAGGAGAAGGATGATCTTATCGAGCTACTTGAGCGACGTGTTACGAAGAGGCCGAGAGAGGATTTATTTTCCTCTAGTACTCCATTTACTATTCCTCCTACTTCCGGTGCTTGGAAGGCCATTGTCGACAAGTTAGTGAAAGATAAGGAAGATATGGAAGAGAGGTACAAGAATGAGATCAAGAGGATTCGTATGAAGTATCAGCCAGGATTCGGAGCTTCTTCGGATATGATTCCATAGGCTTAGTTTACTCTTGCTCTTATGTATTAGGATTATTGATGTTTGTACTTCATTTGTAATCCTTACTTTGATCTTAATGAGAATGAGTTTTTTTTAGTATTTCAAAAATGTTTCTTTATGAATATTGCAAGTTATCTTATAATCCTTTGAAATCTTTGCATTTGCATATGCATAGCATGCATCATACTTGCATTTGCCTTGCTTTTTGAGTGTTCTCCAGGGATCTAATTGTTATTTTCTTGGTCTTCATTCAGTGTTCCTGTCAAGCTGACTCACCGATTCGATACTCGAGCTAATCGGAGAAGAGTGATGGAAACTTTGCAACAAGAGAATCGCGAGCTGCGCAAAGAGGTCACTTATCTGAGGGAAAGCTTGGAAAGAGTGTCTGCTATGATGGAAAATTTGGTGGCTGCAAAGAATCAGCCACCTCCTTCTCCTATTCGGAATACTATCATCTCAGAGGTCGTTACTGCATCAATTCCTATTGAGACTATTATTTCTCCTCGCTACTGTATACCTGCTAGCACACCCTGGGGCATGCCAGTTGATTTTATTCCTGCTGGTTACCGTCCTCCTCATCATCAGGAGACTGCTGCATTTAATACTCTCCCACCACCAGTGTGGACTACTCTTCCTCCAATTGTGACTACTGTACCGCCTGTGGTGCACAATATTCTGCACCATGATGAAATGATTTACCATGCTGAGCCCAGTGAAGGTGCTGGAGTTGCTGAAAGACTTGATGACTTCCAGGGACGCTTTGTTGAGATTCAGAGGGAGATGAGAGCCTTGAAGCATAAAGATTTGTTCGGAAAAGATGCTTATGACCTTTGTCTGGTCCCTAATGTTAAAGTTCCTTACAAATTCAAGCTGCTTGAGTTTGAGAAGTACAAAGGCAATACTTGTCCGTTGAGCCATCTGACGATGTATGCAAGAAAGATGTCTGCTCAGACTGATAATGATAAGCTACTGATTCACTATTTCCAGGACAGTTTAATCGGGGCACCCATGAGGTGGTATATGAGTCTGGATAATAGCCAAATCAAGACCTTTAATGATCTGGGAGAAGCTTTTGTGAGGCAGTACAAGTACAACGTTGATATGGCGCCAGATAGAGATCAACTTCGTGCTATGTCCTAAAAGGACAAAGAGACTTTTAAAGAATATGCGCAGAGATGGCGCGAGCTGCCGGCCCAAATTGTTCCTCCGCTGGAAGAAAAAGAAATGACGAAGATCTTCTTGAAGACGTTGGGTTCTTTTTATTATGAGAGGATGATAGCAAGCGCTCCTTCCGATTTCACTGAGATGGTGAGCATGGGGATGCGTTTAGAAGAAGGTGTCCGCGAGGGACGATTGAGTCAAGAGAATGGTAATGGTTCCAGCTCTAGAAGGTTCAACTTCGGGAAAAAGAAAGAAAATGAGACTAATGCAGTATCCCGTGAAAGTTATAGAAGACCTCACAGTCATGGGAATCACCATTCGCAGCATGTGGCTTCTGTAACACCGATGATTAACGTGGCTCCAACTGTGCCAGCTGTTCCAAAGTTCCAACCCCGTTATCAACAACCTTCTGTGCAACAAGGTGGTAATCAACAAGCTCGGGCTAAGCCAAGTTTTGATCATATTCCGATGCCGTATGCAGACCTGCTTCCGTCTTTGATTGCAAAGAATCTTGTGCAAACTCGTCCTCCACCTCCAGTTCCAGAGACTATTCCATGGTGGTATAAGCCAGAGGCTCGTTGTGCTTTTCATCAGGGTGCCTCGGGGCATGATGTTGAGAATTGTTATCCATTGAAGTTTGAAGTACATAAATTGATGAGGAACAATGTTCTGTATTTTAATGATGTTAATCCAAATGTGCAGAAGAATCTGTTGCCGAAGCATAGTAATGCGTCCGTGAATATGGTTGATGGTTGTCCTGGGTTGTTCAAGATCTATGAAGTCCGTCATATCCGAAGGTCTTTGGTGGAGATGCATGCTTTCTTGAGTGAATATCACGATATTGATCACGATTATGCTGGATGTTGTATTTGCTCGGTGAATCCTCGCGGTTGTGTGATTGTTAAGAGGGATATTCAAAAGATGATGGATGATAAATTGATCGAAGTAACAGCAAAAAGAGATGAATATGAGAATGAAGTGAATGTTATTATGCCTCAGTTCAATCTTCCTGAGAGAGTTGCTCCTGAGAGGGTGGTTATTTCTTTTGATAGTCGCAAGACTGCTGTTACTCCACTGGTGATTAATGTACCTGGTACAGTGCCATATGAATCTGATAAAGCTGTTCCATACCGGTATAATGCTACGATGATAGAAAATGGTAGGGAAGTTCCTCTTCCTACTCCAAAGTCTGTGGTTAGCATTGCTGATGTAACGAAGGTTACCCGAAGTGGTAGAGTGTATGCTTCAGATCCTCCGAAGAGAGTTGAAGATACCAGTGCGAGCAAGCAGATTATGGATGTTGTTGTCCAATCGGGCCAATCTGGTAATAGTGATGATGAGGTGCTAAAGTTGATAAAGAAGAGTGAGTATAACATTACGGAGCAGTTATTGCAGACTCCCTCGAAGATATCAGTTTTGTCTCTTTTGATGAGTTCTGAGGCTCATAGGCAGTCATTGCAGAAGATTCTGGATCAAGCTTATGTTGACCATGATGTGACTGTTGATCAATTTGATAGTATTGTAGCGAATATCACGTCATGCAACAATTTGAGCTTCTGTGATGAAGATCTGCCTGAAGAAGGAGGAAATCATAATTTGGCTTTGCATATTTCAGTCAATTGTCAGGAAGATGCCATGTCCAAGGTGCTAGTTGATACCGGCTCGTCTCTGAATGTTATGCCAAAATCAACTTTGTCTAAGCTTGCGTTTCAAGGTGCTCCCATGAGGCACACTGGGATTATAGTGAAAGCTTTCGATGGGTCGAAGAAGACAATAATTGGAGAGGTGGATCTTCCTATTCTTATTGGACCATTTATATTCAAGATTACTTTTCAAGTAATGGATATACGTCCCGCATACAGTTGTCTCCTCGGAAGACCCTGGATCCATGAAGCAGGAGCTGTAACATCCACTCTTCATCAAAAGTTGAAGTTTGTAAGAGAAGGTAAGCTGGTGACCATTGAAGGTGAGAGGGCGATGCTTGTGAGCAATCTGTCTTCTTTCTCTTATATTGATGCTGAGGAAGAGGTAGGAACTTCGTTTCAAGCTCTTTCTGTTGTGGATAATGTTGCTAAGAAGAATACCATGCCCATGTCCTCTTTCAAAGATGCTATGCGAGTGCTGAAAGCTGGTCAGTCTGATGGTTGGGGGCGAATTATTGATGTTGTCGACAACAAGGAAGGTTTTGGTATCGGCTTTGCACCTGGTGCAGTTATCAAAGATCCAAAGACTATTCAAGAAGGCTTCCGAAGTGTCGGATTTATCAACCATCATTCCGCTGCTGCCATCATTGATGATGATGAAGACGAAGAAATGCCAGATTTCGTTACGCATGGAAAGATTTGCCAGAACTGGATCGCTGTTGATGTTCCTTTTATTGTTCACTCTTCAAAGTAATTGTTTTTATTTTCTTTCAAAAATCCTTTCACTCTGCCCAAGGTGAAAGTGATGTTTGTCGGGCTTTGTTTCAAATTTTATCATCATCAATAAAATGTTATTTTGTTATTTCCATATGTGTTTTTCATTTTTGCTTTATTCTGAAAAATGGTAACATAAAAAACCCAAAATATAATAATTGTTTATCTGCATATTGTTTGCACTTTTGTTCATATTCTAAAATAAAAATAAAATCATTGTGCAGATTGATTGATAAACCCATTGAAAACAATGATCCTATGCCCTCTCCCAACTTTGAATTCCCTGTGTTTGAAGCTGAAGGAGAGAATGATGAAGAGATTCCAGATGAAATTTCTCGGTTGCTTGAGCACGAGGAGAAGATTATTCATCCTCATGGAGAGTCTATAGAGATGGTCAACTTGGGTTCTGAAGATGAAAAGAAAGAAGTCAAAGTTGGAGCATTGCTTGGTCCTGATGTTAAGAAGAGTATTATAGAGCTTCTCAGAGAATATGTTGATGTATTTGCTTGGTCTTATCAAGAAATGCCAGGTCTTGATACTGATATTGTGGAGCATAGATTGCCGTTGAAGCCTGAATGTCCACCTGTAAAGCAGAAGCTCAGAAGAACTCATCCAGACATGGCAGTAAAAATCAAAGAGGAGGTTCAAAAGCAGATTGATGCCGGTTTTCTTGTGACGTCAACTTATCCTGAATGGGTGGCCAATATCGTTCCTGTTCCGAAGAAAGACGGAAAAGTCCGAATGTGCGTTGATTACAGAGATTTGAACAAAGCCAGTCCGAAAGACGATTTTCCATTGCCACACATTGATATGTTGGTAGATAATACGGCTAAGTTTGATGTGTTCTCTTTTATGGATGGATTTTCCGGTTATAATCAAATAAAGATGGCACCTGAGGACATGGAAAAGACCACATTTATTACACCATGGGGAACATTCTGCTACAGAGTGATGCCCTTTGGATTGAAGAATGCTGGTGCGACGTACCAAAGAGCTATGACTACACTTTTCCATGATATGATGCATAAAGAAATCGAAGTATATGTTGATGATATGATCGCTAAGTCTGTAATACCTCAAAATTTGCCCTCCTATTTATTCCCTGTACTGGCATATCGTTTTGCATTCATCTGCATCCTCACTAAGTCATTAACAACATATTGGTGCATTTCATTGTTTCATAAGGCGTGTGATCAAAGCATTTCCTTGTAATACGGATTTTCCTATTCATAGGTGGTATATTCAGTTATTGCACTCAAATTCGAGACAAAGGTTGAATTCACATCATCAGGGGAATGTCCCTATTCAAAAGATCACCAAGTGCTAAAATTCTTCCTATTCAGAGGATCCATAAAAATGCCAAATCAGGATACTGTCAATGTGATCAAAGGTTTACTTCTTTTCATTATTGGTGGCTGCTCCCTTCATCGGATTGTGATAGTGGGATGTGGAGTTAGTATTCTGATATAAGAAGTCCTCAACATCACTGGTCTCGCATGTGAGTGACCCAAGGTTTCGGGTTGCAAGGAAAATCATTGATTTTCATGGTTGTTTTACTGATGATTTGGGTTGAGAATTGAAGTTGGAGGGTAATCAGAGATATAAGTTTGATGCAGTAAAATCCATTTATATTCACTATCTAAAATCAGTCCAATACAATGAAGTATCATTCGAATCCTTTATTTGTTTTGTTTACAAATTCAAACATTATTCTCCATGTTATAAGACCATATCCCAGTTTCATTTAATTATCCAGTTCCCTAAGGTCCATTAAGCCAAATATTTTTGTTTCATCTAAATCCAAATTTCTAGTCACATCCAAATGTCTGAATTTTATCCAATTTTTGCCCATTTCTATTTATTTTCAAATTCTATTTATATTATGTTTGGTTTCTAATCAAGTTTTATTTTTAGCCATGATCCTATTATGAGTTGGACATTCAGTTCCAGGATTTCAATCCCACATTCATTTCCAGTCCATGTTCACAATAAGAATGAGGGAGTGATAAGAAGAAAGTTCAGTTGTTTATATTGGTAAAAAGGAAATTTTGTATTACGATAAAGCCTCAATACAGTTTCATTGATACAGGATTGAAAATACACAAAAGTCAAGTTATACAAATAAATCCAATAAATAACTGATATAACCAAATATCATTTGAGAAATAGAAGGAAAAAATTAAGTTGCATCAGAAAAGGAAAATAGGAAATTCAGAAGTAATTATGGAAGGGAAGAATGAAAACGCAGCAGGTGTTCACTTTGTGGTAGGAGAGTTCTATATCTTTGTCAGATTCGGATCCAGGTGCCCAAATATTTGAATCCAATAATCACAGGAATCCTCAAGTTTTAACTATCAAGCATGGGTTATTAAAAAAACCAGTAACTGCTGTTACAATTCCAAGCAAACCACCGGTAAGGACCTGAGGTGGGATATGCCTAAGAAATCCGCGAAGAGATCTGCTGTCAGACGGAGGATATTCAGCAGGAAGTTCAATTACAGTTTGGTTAAGAACCTCCGCTAGTTATGTTCAATTCATCCTACAACTGCAAAAAGAACAAGGTCAGCCAAGGAATTTGGATTGAAGCATACTGTCAAAATAGAAAAATAAGAGTAACTAACTTTCAACAGAATTCTAGATTGAAAGTTGATTCCATAACAGAATTGGAAAGGAGAAGCGAAATCAATAACAAAATCAACAAATAACTCATAACAGGATCCCCTACAAAAAGACTCAACACCATAACAGAATTCATTTAATCTCAAAACAGAAATTAAAAAAAAAGCTCTTAACTGAATCCTAACAGAATACCTTCAGCTCTCACCAGTTGCATCACCGTCAATGTTAATAACCTGCAGCATCACCAAACCCTCAATAAACAATAAATCGCAGCAATAAAGTTCGAAATAGCTTAGCACTTAAAGAAGAAGATCAAGAACAACGAAATCGTCCATGAACCTTCACCATCGGTCTTCCACAATTTTTGGTATTGTCAGTAATCTGGATATCCTCATCAAACGCTCCTTCTTCAATCTTCATGATCACTGTCTCAATCAGCAACCTCCCCATCCCTGTGTCCAGCCTAAAAGTGACCTTATCATCGTTAATCCTTTGAAGCTGTCTACTTCATTGATTCATTGACGAATCATGAGAAGTTTTCTTCAATCTGCACAAATACGCAACGATTAAAAAACAAGACTCGCAGTAACGATCTCGGTAACAGGGTCGAAATCGAAGAAAGGAGTAGGACGCTTGTTATTACCTCGCCTTTGATTTCCTTTTTTCGCCGCCGATTGGAAGAAGCGCCGGACCTATCTCCGGTAGGTACGTAATTTCCGGCCTCGTCGTATGGTTTAACTTGTGGAGTATGTGTTTGATTTTTATTTTTATTCGGGGTATAAAGATTGTTTGAGGGTAAGGGCGATTTACCGGCGGGATGAAGACAACAGGATAGGTGGTGGTGGCGGCTAGGTTAAAGAAAGTGAGGTAGAGCATGAGACGTCCGTCGCGGCGGCTAGGGTTTTTCAAGGGGAAAGTTCATGAGAAGAAGAGGCGAGGAGAGTGAGGGAGAAGAGGAAGTTGAGGTGATGATGGAGGTGGCGTTGCGGGAGGAAGGGATTGTTGTTACGGTGGCTCGATGAAGAATAAGATGGAGATGGTGAGTTGCCGCGGCGGAAGGGGAAGAGGGAGAGGAAATGTGATTTTAGGGTTTGGCTTAGGTTATTATTATTTGTTTTTGTTTTAGTATTAAAATGAAACAATAAAACTAAGTTATGTCATTAATCTATCATTAATCCATAATAAAAATGAATTAATTCTCTTTGAATCCCCATTAATCCCACCGTTAGAAGAGGAAAAGATGGTTTGTTTGAATTTTTCAGCCACACCGGCGGTGACACTTGTCACCGTCCGGTAGGCTCTTTTCATTTCTGCTAACCACACCCTTCTCTCAAGCCCATGTAAAAAATAATAACTAAAATTTTTGCTGTGTACACCTCCTTCTCATTTCCTACGTTTTGGGCCTATCCCGTTTGCTATTATCACCCCCATTCTCAAGCCCATCATAAAAATAACTTAAAAAATATGTTGTGTACACCTCCTTCTCATTTCTGCGTTTTGGGCCTGTCTCCTGTTGCTATTAACACCCTTCATTTAAGCCCAGTATGAGAAAACCACTTAAAAATAATTTCTAAATCCACCCCCATATTATTGTCTTTAGATTTTTAGTTAGACATTAGTTTAGAAATAAATCAAATAAAAATAGTAAAAATCATTAGAAAATTATACAAAAATTTCAGTAGTTAAATAATTCAATTTAGAAATTTGTGACATTTTTGTTTTCTGAATTTTGGTTATTTTTCGATTTAATTCTGATTTTTCTTTTAATTAGCTTTATTTGGATTTCCTTTAATTGTGCTGGATTTTGTTGATTTTATGTAGGTAACTTCCAGTAGGATTTTTGAGCCATTCTTTTTACTGTAATTAGAGGACTCATAATAGTTCTTAGGATATTTTTAGTGGATTTTGTAGGACCTTTTATCTTAGGTTTTAGTGGTGTAATCCTTAGAAATTAGTGGTTAATTCTTAGCTGAAAACAAATAATTTCTAGACATAGTAAAAATATGATTTTGTAGGATCCCTTTTAGTACAATGTTATAGATGATATTAGGTCCCTATAGTTTAATTTTCATAATTTTTACAGAAGTTTTAGTATATTTTTTAGAATATTAGTTTTTAAGCTTAGTACATATAATTCCCATTTAGTTTAGGCCATTGAAAATAAAGTTCAATAAAAATATAGTTAGATTAGATTTAATCCTAGAATCTAATATAGACTTAGGTTAGTTTAAATTGAATTTTAGAATGAAAATATTAGGCTTGACTTAGTTTAGAACTTAGGCTTAAAGTTCCCTTTTCATTAGAACTAGAATAAATAAAATAGGACTATTTTTTAGTTCATGCCTTTAAATGCATTTTTAGAAGTTTATTTCTTAATTCAATTTTATTGTTTTTTTTTACTTATCACTTGATTTTATAACTTGAATAGGTTTCCCCATTGTTCTTAGAATCAACTTAACTTCCTTAGGAAGTAAGTTGAATTCTAGTAGTTTCTAGTTTTCTCATTAGGCTTAGAAACCTCACAAACCATTAGGACCTCTTATAAATAAACAAAATTAGGATTGAGTCTTAGTACCCTTAGATTTTTGCCTTTTGCAACTTGAGTCATTCTTTCTCTCTTCAAAAAGAAAAGCAATAAAACACTTAATAAAAACCGAACAATCTTGTACGACACGAGACTTTGTTGCGGAGTGTTTATACGCGTCCTTTTTCGGGGCGAGGTGTAAATACTTCCCGCGATGGATAGGTCTTAGTACAAGACCGTTCGCAAACAAATGAATTCAAAATATTTCTCTTAAAAGACCAAAAACAAATAACAAGCGACTATCCTGCGGGAACTTCTCTTCTCATCTCATTCACTCACAACGCGAACTCGTGACGACTTGTCACACATGCAAGACGGTAAACGCACTCGTACCAGACGAGCCTGCAACACCTGAGCATAGACATACGTAGTTCCAGCTGTAAAAAACACAAACAAATAGTTCCCGCCTAGGTTAGGCGAACTACGTCGACTCTGATCCTCATTATCCCGATGAGGTACGTAGGCAGCGGGGTAGGGCCCGTTCGAGCACATTCTTTATTTTCCCTACATTTCCCCTTTCTTTCCATTCTCTCATATTATTCCTTCTCCATTTTCATTCTAGATAGCCATTATTTCATTTCAGCATTCTTTATTTCTCACCCTTTGAAACAAAACAAGCAAGCGTGGATCCCGTCGGGTACGGCGGACGGATTGGGGTGCTAATACCTTCTCAATTCGTAACCGACTCCCGAACTCAGATCTTTGGTTCGCAGGACCTTGTCCTTTCCTTCTTCCTCAGGTTTGTGCAACATTACCTTTCCCATTCATTCGGGATAAAAATGTCTGGCTGGCGACTCTAACCTTTCCGCGCCACTTTCGCGTTTGTACTAGGATGAAAATCCCGGGAGCGACAGCTGGCGACTCTGCTGGGGACTTAACCTGATTCTTCCGGTTTCCCTTGTAGAGTCAATCCTAGCGCCTGCTTGGTTTTGTTTCTTTGGGTGTTTATATGTTTGTTGTTTAATGTTTTAGTTTAGCTTTACTGTTTTTATTTACAGTTTTTACTTTACAGCTTTACTTTATCGCATTTATTTACCGCTTTCAGTATTTTATTTTCCATGCATCATATACTGGACTGTCTGGCTGTGCTGGTTTTCATTTTTTCTGTGGGTTGGGAGTTACTGTGAGATAAGCCAACTACCCGGCTTGAGTGTACCATAGGATTAGCGTGGACAGACATTGTACTCTTATGGTATCTCACCATGATGGGTGGCGATGTGTTCCACACCCAGATTGCGACCGTCTTGGAACTATTATGTGTGGGGATTACCTCACTTCAAGGTACGACCTTGATAGTTATGTGCATCTGGTGACCGATCTTCGAGGACCTTAATGGGAACACCCCTCTCCAGTGATGACAGTGGCAGACCACATTTGTTGGCAAACACACTCGCATCCGAGGGTCCATTGGGAACTCGCATAGGATGGCCTGGTTCTCTCATAGGAATTCAGTTAAAGCAAACTGTTTGTATGACGATAGTATTGTACCCTTCGGGATGAATGTACTATTGTTTCTCGATTCAGTGCTTGAAGCTGGAGACTTGTGAGGGATGCTTGTTTTTCCGGACTCAACTGAGACCTCCCTGAGTAGTACATAATGCCAAACCGATTCCCTGACTTGGTCATGAGCCATTTCTCGGAAATGGTGAACGTATTATTGCTATTCGGCTTTGAGAGTCCGTGATGTTGACCCGAGTAGCACACCCGTGAGATTGGGAGGGGTTTACAGGTTTGCAGGAACCCTAATGCCTTCAGCATACCCGCTTTGCCTTTGGTTCAGTTTTGTGATTTGGATTTCTGTTCTTAAGTTATGGATCCCGGATCAGAGGGATGATTATTGTGATATCTGGATTTTGAGACCTTGCACCTACACCTGATTATATGATTGGCACATCACAGACACTTCACTGATCACATGTCTTGCCTTGCATAAACATCATATCATCATTAATCATTTGTGTTTCTTTTATTCTCAGGGTTTGTATTATTCCCGGTTCCTGGTCATATCTTTGTTTCAGAATGGAAGACGTCAGAAAGAAGAATATTTTCTACAAGTTTTTTGATACCAAGGTGGACTTGCTCAAGCAGATGGTGTCTCTCATTACCCCGGGTCATTTGGATTTCTTCAAACAGTAGTATGGTGATATTTTGCATATGGTTTTCAGCTTGGATAGTTCGCAGAAGAGTGCCATTCATACTTTGCTACAGTACTATGATCCCAGACTCCGATGTTTCACATTTCCGGATTTCCAGCTAGGTCCATTGCTAGAAGAGTATGTTGAGATTCTAAGACTACCGATCCAAGATCAGATTCCATTCAATTCAGAAATGACAAGGCCGACTCACGCCGACATTTCTAAGGCTCTTTATTTGAGCCCATCAGAAGTATCTGCTAATCTGGTTTCCACTAAGGCTGGAGTGCTTGGTTTTCCCTTAGAGTTTCTGGTCAGAAAAGCTGAAGAGTGTGCCGTGGAAAAGCAGTGGGATTCAGTTTGCGCTATCTTGGCATTATCTGTGTACGAGATAGTTTTGTTTGCTGATATGGACAAGTTTGTGGACATAAATGCTATTCATTTGTTTGTGTTGAAGAATCCGGTACCTACTCTCCTAGGTGACTTGTACTATTCAGTGCATTATAAAAATGAGAAGAGACGAGGCGGCTTGGTTAGATGTTGTGCTCAGTTGTTCTACACTTGGTTTATGAGGCACATCCCTATTGCTGGAGTGTTCATGGATCCCAAAGTAATCTGGTCGCAGAATCTCAACACGTTGACTGCCAAAGACATCAGATGGTTCACTTTAAGTTTGAAAGGGAAAGAGCTTATCTCCAGTTGTGGAAAGTATCCTAATGTTCCCCTCTTAGGAGTAGCTGGGTGCATTAATTACAACCCCATACTCTTGAGAAGACAATTAGGATACGCTTTGAAGAATGTTCCCAAGGATTCAGAGTTGGATCAGACCTTTTATTTTCCTATGAAGGATAATCTCCCATTGGTGCGAGAGGCTGCAGGTGCTTGGAAAACGGTTATTAAAAAGGGTATAGATCGATTGGGCAGGAGCAACAACCAAATGTTTCCCGAGTTTGAAGCGTGGGTAAGAGAAAAAGCCCAAGTGACTCTAATCCCTTTCTCTGCACCGTTACCACCACCTACTACGGTGCCTTTGGAGGAATATCAGAAATTAGAAGCTTTGGTTAAGCAACTTAGGGTTGAAAATCAAGAGGCTCTTAATTCTTGTCAAAAACTGATGATCCAGAACCGCCGATTAGAAGATAGAGTTGTACAAGCCGAGGAAATAGTCTGTCTCAAGCAGAAGGACTTTGAAGATAGAGAGCTCTACTTCCGAAAGAAAGGGTTAGCTGAGACTCACAAGACTGCCCAGCGCCGAAGAGAGAAGAAAGATCTTAGTGAAGCCAATGAAGCTGTTACCTTATGGCAGGAGAAATGGGACGACAATTTGAAAAAACAAAAGGAGTTAGACGCCAAGCACAAGCAGGAAATCAAAAGCCTTCAGGATTCTTTGGATGGGCAGAAAGAACTCCTCAGGAAGGCTTATCATCAAGAGAAAGACCGTCTCCAGCGCTTAGTAGAAAGCCAGCAGACACTGAAGGAAGCTCAAAAGGAAATTGAAGACTTGAAGTTGAAAGCTGATGTGAAAAGGTCGAAGGCCGAGTCGAGTCAAAGCAAGGAGAATGAGGCAGCATTCCTACAGCAGATCGAGGAGTTACACGCTTCTTCTGATACGAGGGACCTCCTCATTCAGAAGCTCATCCAGGAGCCCGGTCATCCAGATGTAGTTCAGCTGTTCCAGAACGTCAAACGCCTTAGCTGGAGATTGAAAGATATAGAGTTCCCTAGGGTTTAATTTCATGTTATTGTACTCGGATTACCCACAGGCTTGTTGTGGGATTCCCTATATGTGATGTACTTTTGTTGTTATTGTGATTGGCACCCTTCGGGGACGTTGTATTTTCAAACTCCAGTTTATATGATTGATTTGTTCTGGATTTCTTGTTCGTTATTTGCACCGACACGGGGTAATGAGCACCAATTCTCCACAGCCGTCATTATACTTGAATATTACTTGGGTCTTCTTCCCAATTCTTATCTTCTTAATGCCAGGACCGGATACGGGAAAAGTCTCGGGAATAAAAGGAACACACTGCATTGCATACGCATCATTTGCATTTTGTCTTTGTCTTTGCAGGTTTTTCTACGGGATGTTTAATTTATCTGTGTTCAACAGGCAAAGATTGCGAGGGCCGCTAAGACCCGGTACCTTCGACAAGATATCCCTCATCGGTACGCGACCCGCAGCAATCAAAGAACAACAATGGACGCCATGCAGACAGAACTCAATAAAGTCCGTACCAAGATGGCAGAATTTATGACCCTGATGCAAGGGATGGCCCAGTGGCAGCAGGAGCTGAGAAATGCAATTCAAGGGTTAACTCCTCCTAATACTAATGCTCAGGCAACCACTTCCGGCGGGCTAGGGGCTCCTCCCAACACCAACAATGGCTCAGGTGGACCTCATGTTCCAGATCCAGCTATGGCTACGTATGTTCCTGTGCACGATAGGCAGGAGGACCAATTCCAGTTTTTCAACAACGATATGGGTTTCGGCGGTGATGGAAATCTTAATGACTTCTTGGTGCTTGCGGAGAAGGTCAAGGCCCTCGAGTGCAAAGACACTTTGGGGATTGACGTGTCAGACATGGGTTTAGTACCTGGGGTGGTCATTCCACACAAGTTCAGGCCACCAGCATTTGATAAATACAACGGCAGCTCCTGCCCGAAAACTCACCTACATGCCTTCTACAGGAAGATTGCGGCCCACACGCGAGACGAGAAACTCTGGATGTACTATTTCCAGGATAGCCTCTCAGGAGGGTCCTTGGAGTGGTACATGAAGCTGGAGAGGAGCTCTATTAGAAGCTGGAAGGATTTGGGAGAGGCCTTCCTCAGGCAATATCAATACAACATTGACATGGCACCTAGCCGTACTCAGCTTCAGAGCTTGACGCAGAGGAGATCGGAGAGCTTCAAAGATTATGCACAGAGGTGGCGTGAGGTAGCCGCCCGAGTGCAACCACCTTTATTGGAGAGAGAGATGGTCGACCTTTTCCTGAATACCCTCCCAGGGCATTTCATGGAAAGGTTGGCTGGTTGTTCCTCAAGTGGTTTCTCGGACATTATCTTGACTGGAGAAAGAATTGAAAGTTGGCTCAAACAGGGGAAAATTCAGAATGGAGGCGCTTCGGTGTCTGGTATCAAGAAACCCTTTGTGAAAAGGAGGGAAGGAGAAACAGGTGCAATATACGCACATAGGGGAATGATTAATCGAGGATATTATCAGCAGGTGGCCCCTGTCACTATTTCAACTCCGCCAGTTCAACAGCAGGTCCAGCCTCCACAGCCGCAGCGCTCACAAGGGTATCAGCCAAAAGCCCCTCGTCCATACTACTCTCAGAGGTCGAAGGATAGACATATTAAAGCTCCACCAATGTCTTACTCCCAACTTTTGAAGAATCTCCTACAGCTTCAAATGATTCAGCTCCGAACCTTGCAACCTCCAAAGCCAGGCCAAATTCCTGAGGGTTATGACTTAAATGCTAGATGCGAGTTTCATTCTGGAGCTCCCGGCCATAGTACTGAGAATTGTAAAGCATTGAAGCATGTTGTTCAGGACTTGTTGGATTCCAAAGCGATCAATTTTGCTCCCTCTCCTAATGTGCTGCAAAATCCCATGCCTCCTCACAGGGGCACGGTTGGTGCGATTGATGAAGGGGAGAATTTGAATTTGGTGGATGATGTTGATGACTTGCAGACTTCATTGGTTGCTATCAAGGTTTGCTTGTTGAAGAAAGGTATCTTCCCTGGATGCGAGGAGGATTGTTCAGAATGTACTGAAGCTACCAACGGTTGTAAACGGTTGAAGGCCGGAATCCAATGCATGATTGATGAAGGAGTGTTGCAGTTTGATAAGATTGTGAAAGAAAGTGAAGTCTCCACAGTAACTATCTTTTATGATCCATCCCAAGTTCCTTCACGAGCCAGAGCGGCACCAATAACCATTACCACTGCTGGACCCATAATGTATCAAAGTGACAGAGCTGTTCCTTGGAATTATGGTGGCGAAGTGTACTACAACGGGCAGAGGCAAGAGTTGGCCACGACTAGTATAACCCCAGCTCAAGTAGAAAATGTTGGAGTAGGGGGTTTTACTCGAAGTGGAAGATTGTTTGCGCCTGAAACACTGAGAAACAATGTGATACCGCCCAGAGATACTGCCGAAGCCCAAGCTAGAGCCAGAGGGAAGCAACCAGTTGTTGTCAATGATCCAACTCCATCAACTGATCCAGACCTCACCTTTGATAAAGAAGCTGACGAATTCCTGAGGATCATCAAGAAGAGTGACTACAAGATCGTGGACCATCTGCAACAGACGCCGTCGAAGATCTCCATCTTGTCCTTGCTTATGTGTTCCGACTCTCACAGGAAAGCTCTCCTGAATATTCTGAACAAGGCATACGTGCCTCAGGATATTTCTGTAAACCAGTTAGAAACGGTTGTGTCCAGCGTCAATGCCAGTCATGGATTGGGTTTCACAGACTTGGATTTGACTTCTGATGGGCGTGCTCACAATCGGGCATTGCATATCTCTCTGGAATGTAAAGGCGCAGTACTCTCCCACGTGTTGGTAGATACTGGATCATCTTTGAACGTATTGCCCAAGAAAGCACTGATGAAGTTGGACTATGACGGAGTGGTTCTAAAGCCCAATGATCTAGTAGTTCGAGCATTCGATGGATCGAGAAGATCGGTGTTTGGAGAGGTGGAGTTACCTATCAAAGTAGGTCCACAGGTCTTCAATAACACGTTCTACGTGATGGATATCCAACCTGCGTATAGTTGTTTACTCGGAAGACCTTGGATACATTCGGCAGGAGCGATATCGTCTACACTCCATTAGAAGCTAAAGTTTGTATGGGAGGGTCAGATTGTGACTGTCAGTGGGGAAGAAGATATTTTTGTTAGTCATCTCGCCTCATTCAAATATGTGGAGATGGATGGCGAAATAGTTGAGACCCCATGTCAAGCTTTTGAGCCCTTGAAGTCTGAGCAAGCATCCGTAGTGGCAACTTCTCCTGAAGTACCGAAGAAAGGGGTTTCCATAGCCTCTTATAAGCAAGCGCTTGAATTGGTAGAATCTGGAATACGAGAAGGCTGGGGCAGTCCGGTAGAAGTGCCAGAAAAGAAAGACATGTTCGGGATTGGCTATCACCCTGGAAGATCTTTGTCTGAAACAAGTACTAAAGGTTGTCAGAGCCCGGTTACTTTCACAAGTGCGGGAGTGGTAGACTATGAAAGCATCAGTGCTGTGCAGGATGACATTGTCGATAGTGATTGTGATTTGGATGAATGGATCAGGCCTGCCGCTCCAGGAACTCAGCTTAGCAACTGGACATCAGAAAGGCTTATCTCGGTCACCTCTTTCGAAGAGTAATATTGTTTTGTTTCTATTTTTTCCTGTATTAAAGCACTATGTCTTTCCCGAGGCATAGTGGCTCTTTGTAAGGGTTCATTTGTTCATTAACACAATCATAAATAAAATTGACGTTTCACATTCATTCATGTTGTTCTCTGTCTTTCGTTTTTACTTGTGTTTTTCAAAAAGAAAGAAAAGTTTTAAAATGGCAATGTTTCTCATTTTCTCAAGTTGTTGCTAAAGCCTTGCATGAATCATCATTCATGCAGGTGCTCGTCACCGAATCTTATCAATGACGACCCTGTTATGGCTAAGTATGACTTCGACAATCAAATTAATCAAACCGATGAGGAAGGTGAAGAGGATTGCGATTTACCCGAAGAATTGGCCAGACTGCTTAAATAGGAGGAGAAGATGATTCAGCCGCATGAAGAAGATGTCGAAGTAATAAACCTGGGTACTGAAGAAGACAAGAAAGAAGTCAAGATCGGAGCTGCATTAGAAGAATCTATCAAGACTCGTTTGATGGCTATGCTTCGAGAATACGTTGACGTCTTCGCATGGTCCTACCAAGATATGCCTGGTTTAGACACTGACATTGTAGTACACAAGCTACCTCTCAAAGAAGGTTGTCCTCCGGTAAAGCATAAGTTGAGGCGCACACGTCCAGACATGGCAATTAAAATAAAAGAAGAAGTGCAAAAACAGTTTGATGCTGGCTTCTTGGCCGTGACCAGTTATCCTCCGTGGGTTGCTAACATTGTGCCGGTTCCTAAGAAAGATGGCAAAGTCAGAATGTGTGTGGACTACAGGGATTTGAATAGGGCTAGCCCCAAAGATGACTTCCCTCTACCTCACATAGATGTACTTGTCGATAATACTGCTCAGTTTTCCGTGTTCTCTTTCATGGACGGATTCTCAGGCTATAATCAGATCAAGATGTCTCCCGAGGACATGGAAAAGACAACTTTCATCACTCCTTGGGGCACCTTTTGTTACAAGGTCATGCCATTTGGTTTAAAGAATGCAGGAGCTACATATCAACGGGCAATGGTGACGTTGTTTCACGACATGATCCATCATGAAATTGAGGTTTATGTTGATGACATGATAGCAAAATCCCATACAGAGGAAGAGCACTTGGTCAACCTAGCAAAATTGTTTGAAAGGCTTCGGAAGTTCAGACTGAGGTTAAATCTGAATAAGTGTACCTTCGGGGTTCGTTCTGGCAAGTTACTCGGCTTCATTGTTAGTGAACGAGGAATTGAGGTTGATCCAGCCAAGGTGAAAACTATCCAAGAAATGCCTGAGCCAAAGACTGAAAAGCAAGTGCGTGGTTTCTTAGGGAGACTAAACTACATTGCACGGTTTATTTCTCACCTAACGGCCACGTGTGAGCCTATCTTTAAGCTTCTGAGGAAGAATCAAGCCATTAAATGGAACGAAGACTGTCAGCAAGCCTTCGACCGAATCAAAGAATACTTGTTAGAACCACCAATTCTTATGCCTCCAGTGCTAGGGAGACCTCTGATTATGTATCTTACTGTGCTTGAAGGATCGATGGGATGTGTGCTAGGTCAGCAGGACGAGTCTGGTCGAAAAGAGCACGCCATTTATTACCTTAGCAAAAAGTTTACCGATTGTGAGACGCGATACTCACTACTCGAGAAAACTTGCTGCGCTTTGGCATGGGCTGCTCGCCGACTAAGACAGTACATGCTAACTCACACTACTCTCTTAATTTCCAAGATGGATCCTGTGAAATACATTTTTGAGAAGCCGACTTTGACAGGAAGAGTGGCCCGTTGGCAGATGATACTAACGGAGTATGACATACAGTACACTTCACAAAAAGCGATCAAGGGGAGTGTGTTGTCAGAATACTTGGCCCAGCAACCGATCAATGATTATCAACCCATGAGGTTTGAGTTTCCGGATGAGGACATCATGTTCCTCAAGTCTAAAGACTACGAAGAACCACTTCCGGAGGAGGGGCCCGACCCTGAATCCAGATGGAAGTTGATGTTTGACGGGGCTGTAAACATGAATGGGAGTGGAGTAGGTGCTGTTATTATCTCACCAGAAGGAGTCCACACACCTCTAGCCGCTCGGTTGACCTTCGGGTGCACTAACAATGAGGCAGAGTATGAAGCTTGTATCATGGGGATCGAAGAGGCAATAGACTTGCGAGTCAAGAACCTTGAGATCTTTGGAGATTCTGCTTTGGTGGTAAATCAAGTCAATGGAAAATGGCTAGTTCATCAAGCTCGTTTGATTCCTTACAGATATTATGTCAGGAGGCTGTTAACTTTCTTCACTAAAGTCAAGTTGAGCTATGTTCCTAGAGACGAAAACCAGTTCGCCGATGCTCTCGCAACTTTGTCATCCATGATTAAAGTTTGTCGAGAGAATTTCGTGCCTCGAATTTCGATCTCCCGGCTTGAAAGACCTGCTTATGTATTTGCAGTTGGTGATG
>OZ014521.1:283559942-283567157 GCA_963966055.1 Lathyrus aphaca
AGGTCAGAGAATTTGAATACCCGACCCTCTCAAATGAGAGGGTTTATATAAGGGACCAGCTGGAAGATTATTGGTTCGTTCTGTGAGGCGCGGATCGAGGGATCCATGAAGATAGGCAACGGTCAATACTAGCTGTTAGAGAACCTTATCGTGATCGGACTGTTTTGTGGTCGGCTGAGGACCACTTTTCATGATTGTGCTCGACGTCGAGCAGGTTTATTGGATCAGTCCTCTTGGCCCAATTGGAGGACTTGGGCCGGTCCAGAACAGGAGCCCCCCAAGTCATTGCTCGCGCTGTAGAGCAGTGACTTAAGAGTGATGTTGTGCTCGGCGAAGCGTAATGTTAAGGTCAAGGATCTATGTTGTCGATCTTCTGAGAACGGGCAGATGATGCGTTGCTCGGCAGAAGAATGTGAAACAAAAAGCTGGAATATCTGGAAATTCGCGCCTATTAATGATTTGACGGCTAGTCTAGGGGCTAGCGTGTAGGGGTCACGCGTGTGTGCACGTGTTTCCCTTCCTATAAATAGGATTCTCAGGGCCCATTTTGACCTTTTCGTTTCATCTTCTTCCTCAAGACTCTGCTCGCTCAACTGCCGCTGTATCTACCATCGACCACCGCCATTCTTTACCGACCTCCACTTTCAGAAGCTCATTTCTTCAAGAATGTCTTTTCAAGCGCAAGGTACGACTCTTTTTCTTCTCTCTAGGTGTTTATAGCTTAGATTTTGTAGAAATGTATGCGGTTTAGGATGATTTTACCAGTAGATTTTAGATTTGGAATCGGTAACTCTCAAGACTTCTGCCACCGTAGTCGGTCGGTTGTAAACCCTAACTTTAGGGTCGACGTAGATACTGGTCGACTTAGACTTGGGTTTGATGGATATTAGGTTAGATCCTTGACATATATAATATTGGGCGTCAGCCGTTGCTCCGAGCGATGGTCAGCTAGGGCTACAGCTCGGGACATGGTCTCTGAGCTGATGCGTGCCCTTTCACTTGTCGAGCGGTGGAAGGGTGGATTTGATATTCTTAATCGAATTCACTGACGCCTTTCCTCTGCTTTTCAGGTTAAAACTCGCTCGTGAATCCGCTGGATGTGCTTTCTGAGGAGACGTCCTCAAGAGATTCAGGGTCGTCCACGTCCATATCTTCAGACTCCGGGAGCTCCTCGGAAAGTTCAAATACAAGTACTACGGGACTGTCGACAGACTCGCCTCAGTGTCCTGACCAGACGAGGGTCTCGCCCGAAGAATGGGTGATGGAAGATTCGCTGGATAAGGTGTCCTCATTCTCGAGACCTCGATCGGAGCCGCTGCCAATTGTTGGTGATCCCGCTGATTGGGTTGTGACCTGCCCGGGAGACGACGACCGTATCTTCTCAGATTTTCGTGGTCGGGCGTTCTCCATGTACGAATATGCAACTTCAGTCCTGGGGGTGACGTTGCCTTTCAGCGATTTTGTGAGCGCCGTGCTCGGGCATCTCTGTGTAGCTCCTTCTCAGTTACACCCCAACTCATATGCATTTCTAAGGGCGTTCGAGATGACGTGCGCCTATCTAGGCGTTGGTGCCACACTTCCCTTCTTCTTCCGCCTCTTCTCCTTACAGCGCCAAGTTGGGCGAGGAACTGACCGGAAGGGGTTCGTGTCCTTCAAGCAGCGGACCAAGATCTTTAAGGCCCATTCAGAATCCATCCGGGCCTTCAAAACTGGCTACTTCCTGATAAAGCCTGCGAGCGCGGCGGCCGTGAGGGATATGAGCTTTCTTGGGATAAACACTGACGAGAATGACGAGCCCAAGCTTGACGACCAAGGTCAGGTGATTCCGAGGAGACTGTGGTTGTTCCCCTTTTCTTGGAGTTACGCTCACTACGAAAAACCTGTGGGGGAGTTCGTCCAAGTGGGAGATACATTGAATGATGACGATGCGTCCAGTTTCGAGGCCTTCAGAAAGTTAATAGCCTCCTTCACTCCGACCCCTCTGTTGGACGGAGACAGGAAGGTCATAGTTGATCAGGATGGGGGGGAAGCTGTGGAGCGTCCTTTGATCAACGTTACCGAGCTGCTGGCTTGTCGTAATGGGCAGGAAGTGTCCGACTTCTTTGGTATCCGTTTATTTGCGCTCGTTAAATCCTTGGTTTAATTTTGTTGCTTGTGACTAATTTGATCCTTTTCTTTTTTCAGGTTCTCTGACGAATCCTTTGGACAAAATTCAAGAGCGTTTGGTCCAACAGCAGAGGAAACGATCAAGGGTCGTGCAGACCAAGCTGACCGAGACGAGTGGCTCGGGGTAGGGCCCTTTGGTCCAGGGTTCGCCGAGCGCATCGACTGGCTCCTTAATGAAGAAACACAAATCAGCGGCCACTGTAGATTTAACGACCAGCGCTCCTCCAAAGCCAAAGCACGGGATACCCCCATGTTTTGTGGTGCGCAATTTCTTTGAAGGGACCAGCATGGAGGTGGATCGTGCGGACTCTCTGTTCTTGGAGGGGATGGATCATCCTGCTCGACGACTATCTCTGGCTCAGGACGCGAGCGCAGTCATGCGGGTCCTGACAATGGCCTGGCTGACGGCCGAAGGGAGTCCTGGACTGGAGCGGGAGAACAGCAAGCTTAAGGAGCAGCTGGCTGCTTCTGAGGCTAAGCTGACAGCGGCCACTGAGGAGGCTAAATCTGCTACCAAAGAGTCGACCGAACGAGCTGCCGTCATCACCAAACTGGAGGTCGACAAGAAGAGGGTGCTTGAGCAAAACAAGAAACTGAAGGACGCCTTTTGCCCCAAGGAGGACGAGGATGAGGAGACTAAAAGTCTGGTGACGAGGGCTCAGTTTCTTACTCAGATCGACTAAGACATGGAAGATCTGAATGCATCAACTGAGCTTAGCTTCCAGAATGCGGTGGACCAGATGAGAGCTCTCCACACTGACATGGCCTTGGACGTTGGTCGCATGAGCTACCTGTACAAGGTTGTGGATGGTCGGATCGTAGTCCCCTCAGATATGGTGGTGGACGACTCTCAGCCTAGGTCGACTGATCAGCTTGGTCAACCTGAAGCGCAGCTGGGCCAGGAGGATGCTCGTGAAGATGAAGGCCGCCCGGGAGGCGAGGATAATTAATTTATGGCCTGCGTGCCTTTGTAACTTATGATGTATTTTTTGTTTTTGGGGGGCGTGGCCCCCTTTATTTGTAACCCCGAACAAGTCGGCCCTTTGGTGTCGCGTTTTTTCTTTTAATGTCATGTGTTTGACCTTGATGATTGGTTTCACATTTTATTTGCTCGTAACAATGCGTCCGTCGGAGGACATAGTTTACTTGTTATTTTTACTAAGTGTTTGGTGTGCGTCTTTGCATTAATTAGAAGTAATCGAATGGATACGGGGTGTGTGAGTGATCTGTTGGTTAGGGGTACCAATCAGTATTTGAGAGTCTTACTCCCGATCGGTGCCCGGGCCAAGATAATGGCCCGGGCTCCGTGGCGTGAACATCCCATCGCGAGCTGGGGTTCTACCTGGTCGTGGTACTTAGGCAACGTCGGACTCGTTTGAGTATCCGTTCGTGCGGCAAGCTTCTCTTTTGCTTGAAAGGAGATCTTGCTTGGCTTTGTTATATTTGGGCTGTCGTGCTCGTACCTAGGCACGCAGTTTTCCGTCGGTCTCCCTTTCTCATCGCTTGGAAGTTGAGTAAGGTGACTGATTTAGCTATAGTATTGTTTGAGTTTCTCGGTGTTCCAAGGCCGAGCGAGCTCTTCCCCGTGTAGATTTTCCAAATAATAAGCTCCGTTCTCAGTTTTTGCTTGAACACGATACGGGCCTTCCCAATTGGGCGTTAGTTTTCCCTCGCGGGGGTCTCTGTGATTTCTTCTAAGGACAAGGCTGTCTACCTCGAACGTCCGCCTTATGACCTTAGAATCATACCGAGCGACTATTTTCTGTTTGAGAGTGAATTCTCGAAGAGCGGCCTCCGATCGAACTTCTTCGACCATGTCGAGCTCGTCTCTTATAGCTTCAAAATTGGTATCTTGTTCCATGGGGGTATCCCGTGCTTCTCGATCGGACGTGCATTTCTATAGGGATCACCGCTTCGGTCCCATATGCTAATCGAAATGGGGATTCTCCGGTTGTTGAGTGGGGTGTGGTCCTGTATGCCCATAGTACGCTATGTAGCTCCTCAACCCAGTGTTTCTTATGCTCGTCCAATCTTCATTTCAAACCTCTTAGGATTACCCTGTTCGCGGCCTCTTCTTGCCCGTTAGTTTGGGGATGCTCGACAGAAGCGAAATGTTGCTTCGTTCCCATTGATGCAACGAATTCTTTGAAGTGTTTGTCCGTGACCTGAGTACCGTTGTCGGTCACGATGGCGAGGGGCACCCCGAATCGGGCAAGGATGTTTCTCTTGAAGAAACGTAGTATGTTGAGCGCCGTGATTTTGGCTAAGGCCTCAGCTTCTATCCACTTGGTAAAATAGTCGACACCTACAATTAAGTATTTATTCTGACCGGACCCGATGACGAATGGTCCCAATATATCCATTCCCCACCACGCAAACGACCAAGGTGACGATAATGATTTTAACTCGGACGGAGGTGCTGCGTGTACGTCTTCGTGTCGTTGGCATTTGTCGCACCTCTTTACGTGCTCTTTCGCATCGTGTTGAAGGGTGGGCCAATAGTATCCCGCCCGTAAGATTTTTCGAGCCAACGACCGTCCTCCAGGATGCTGCGCATTGATTCCTTCATGGACTTCCCTTAATACGTGTGGGACGTTTTCTTCCTCTACGCATTTGAGGAGGGGTGTAGAGAATCCTCGACGATACATGCATCCACCCACCAGAGAATACGAACATGCTCTTCGTCGTATAGTACTAGCTTCTTTTGGGTCGGTCGATAATTCTCCTTTAGTTAAATAGTTGAATATCGGGGTCATCCAGCAGCTCGTGTCGCCCACGACGTTAATGTCTACATGAGTCAATGATTGTCCGATACTTGGTCGGGGAAGCATTTTCTGTACGACGGACTTGTTGTTTCCTTTCCTTTTAGTGCTTGCTAATTTGGACAGGATGTCTGCGCGGGTATTGTTCTCCCTCGGAACGTGTTTGACTTCCACAATTTTGAACCGTTTTAGTTCGCCTTTTACGAGGGCCAAATATTCGGCCATGTTATCATTTTTGGCCTGAAAATCTCCTCGGACCTGGCTTGCGACCAACTGAGAATCCGTGCAGATCGTGATCTCTTCTGCTTCCAGATCGGTCGCGAGCCATATGCCCTCCAGAAAAGCTTCGTACTCTGCTTGGTTATTAGAAGTGGGGAAAGATAGTGTTAGGGACACTTCGATAACGTTCCCCTCTTTGTTTTCCAAGATAATGCTGACTCCGCTCCCCGCCGGGCCAGATGCACCGTCTACGAAAATAACTCACCTGGATGAAACTTTAGGGTCTTGCTCGGTGAAAGTAAGTTCAGCCACGAAGTCGGCCAGCGCTTGAGCTTTGAGAGCTTGTCTTCCTTCAAATTTCACGTCAAACTCGGATAGTTCTAACGACCATTTTAACATTCGTCCGGCCATATCTGGTCGACCGAGCAACTGTCTTATGGGCTGATCGGTCCTTACGATGATGGTGTGAGCCAGAAAGTAATGGCGTAGTCTTCTAGCTGCGAGAAGGAGGGCCAAAGCAACCTTTTCTATCTGAAGGTATCGAATTTTTGGGCCGTGGAGTGCTTTACTTGTGAAATATACAGGTTTTTGCCCTTCGGGTAGGTCGCGCACGAGTGCTGCGCTTACTGCTTCGTTTGTGACTGCAAGGTAGAGATACAGTATCTCCCCTTCTTCTGGTCTGGATAAGACTGGGGGTTCACTTAGTGCCTTTTTTAGGTGGGATAGTGCTAGTTCGCACTCCACTGTCCACTCGAAAGTTGCCTCTTTGTGGAGGAGTTTGTAAAAAGGGAGAGCGTGTTGAGCGGATTTTGCCACGAATCGAGTGAGGGAGGTAATGACCCCGTTCAGTGATTGTATGGATTTTTTGGAAGTGGGAGTTGGGAGCTCCGCGAACGCCCGACACTTGTCGGGGTTGGCCTCTATGCCTCGTTCGGTTAAATAGAATCCGAGGAATTTTCCTGCTCGGACACCAAATGTGCATTTCTCTGGGTTGAAGCGCATTTTGCACTTTCGTGCTTGGTCGAACACTTTTCGTAAATGGGACGCGTGGTCCGTTTCTTGTTGAGATTTGACGATCATGTCGTCCATGTACACTTCGAGCATGTCTCCGATTTCGGCTCGGAAAACCTTATCATCATGCGCTGATATGTTGCGCCCGCGTTTTTTAGACCGAATGGCATAACGTTGTAAAAGTAATTGCCCGATTCGGTCATGAAGGCTGTGTATTTTTTGTCAGACACGGCCATGGGTATTTGATTGTACCCCTAATATGCGTCCATGAAGGATAGCAACTTATAACCGGACGAATTGTCGACCAATTTATCGATGTTAGGTAAAGGGTATGCATCTTTCGGGCATGCCCGATTGAGATCGGTATAATCAACGCACATCCTCCATTTTCCACTAGATTTTTTCACAAGTACAACATTCGAAAGCCAGGTCGTATACCTGGCCTCGGTTACAAATTTAGCCTCTAGGAGGTCTTTAACAGCATATTTTGCAGCGCTCCAGGCAAATAAATCTGCGTTCCCTTTGAGGCAAGCTTCCAACTGTCGCTTCACTAATTCAGGCATATGTGCTCCGATTTTAACACACCGGGATGGGTCCTCCCCTAAAGGAATCAGTTCGAAGTCCCCATCCGGTATTGGTCGGGATAACGACTCAGTTGGCCTTTGGACGCCCTCGCTACTATCCGAAAATCTGCAGTCTAGGTCAATCGAATCTACCTGAGGGAATGCCCTGGGAATATCCGGCGAATTCGATGTCAGGGGACTTGGTTGGTATGATGTCGATCTGAGACCTTTTGATGCTGCTTTGAAACATCTGCGGGCAGCGTCGACGTCTCCATGCAACGTGGCGACTTTACCTGAAGTAGTGTAGTACTTCATCTTCAGGTGGACGGTGGACGGCACAGCGATCAGTTCGGCCAAAGTTGGTCGTCCTAGTATGCATTGGTACAACGATGGGCAGTCTACGACTAGGAACTGGACTCTAACCGTCCTGGTTGTCTCGCCCTGAAGGTAACAAATAGGTTGACATAGCCCCATGGTCGGGATACCGCTCCGTT
>OZ014521.1:283592357-283594857 GCA_963966055.1 Lathyrus aphaca
CCCAGTGTCCTGACCAGACGAGGATCTCGCTCGAAGAATGGGTGGTGGAAGATTTGTTGGACAAGGTGTCCTCATTTTCAAGACCTCGAACGGAGCCACTGCCCGTTGTCGGTGACCCTGCCGATTGGGTTGTAACCTGCCCGGGGGACGATGACCGTATTTTCTCAGATTTCCGCGGTCGGGCTTTCTCCATGTACGAATACGCGATCTCGGTCCTGGGGGTAACATTGCCTTTCAGTGACTTTGTGAGTGCCGTGCTCGGGCACCTATGTGTCGCCCCTTCCCAGCTGCACCCCAATTCATACGCGTTCCTAAGAGCGTTTGAGATGATGTGCGCCCATCTGGGTGTTGGTGCCACGCTTCCCCTATTTTTCCGCCTGTTTTCCCTGCAGCGCCAAGTCGGGCGAGGAACTGACCGGAAGGGATTTGTGTCCTTCAAGCAGCGGATGAAGATTTTTAAGGCCCATTCGAAGTCTATCCGGGCCTTCAAAACTGATTACTTTTTGATAAAACCCGCGAGCACGGTGGCCGTGAGAGCAATGAGCTTCCTGGGAATAGACATCGACGAGAATGACGAGCCTAAGCTCGACGATCAAGGTCAGGTGATCCCGAGGAGGTTGTGGTTGTTCCCATTTTCCTAGAGTTATGCTCACTATGAGAAACCTGTCGGGGAGTTCGTTCAGGTGGGGGACTCATTGAATGATGATGACGCGGCCAGTTTCGAGGCCTTCAGAAAATTGATAGCATCCTTCACTCCGACCCCCCTGTTGGACGGAGATGGAAAAGTTATAGTTGATCAGGATGGGGGGAAGCTGTGGAGCGTCCCCTGATTAACGTTACCGATTTGCTGGCTTGTCGTACCGGGCAGGAAGTGTCTGACTTCTTTGGTATCTGTTTATTTGCATTAGTTAATTTTTGCTTTAACTTTGTTGTCCACGACTAACCTGGTCTTTTTCCTTTTTCAGGCTCTCTGTCGAACCCATTGGATAAAATTCAAGAACGCCTGGTTCAGCAACAGAAGAAAAGATCAAGGGTCGTGCAGACCAAGCTGACGGAGACGAGTGGCTCGGGGTCGGGCCCCTTGGTCCAAGGTTCACTGAGCGCGTCGACCGGCTCTTTGATGAAGAAGCATAAGTCTGCAGCCACTGTGGATTTAACGGCCAACGCTCCTCCAAAGCCGAAGCATGGGCTGCCTCCGTGTTTCGTGATGCGTAACTTCTTTGAGGGAACGAGCATGGAGGTGGACCGTGCGGATTCCTTGTTTCTGGAAGGCATGGATCGTCCTGCTCGGCGATTATCTCTGGCCCAAGACGCAAGCGCGGTCATGCGGGTCCTAACAATGGCCTGGCTGACGGCCGAAGGGAGTCCCGGACTAGAGCGAGAGAATAGCAGGCTTAAGGAGCAGCTGGCTGCTTCTGAGGCTAAGTTGACAGCGGCCACTGAGGAGGCTAAAGCCGCGACCAAGGAGTCGACTGAACGGGCCACCGTCATTGCCAAGTTGGAGGTTGACAAGAAAAGGGTGCTTGAGCAAAATAAAAAGCTAAAGGACGCCTTTTGCCCGAAGGAGGATGAGGATGAACAGACCAAGAGTCTGGTGACGAGGGCTCAGTTGCTCGCTCGGATCGACCAGGACATGGAAGATCTGAACTCGTCGACTGAGCTTAGTTTCCAGAACGCGGTGGATCAAATGAGAGTTCTTTATCCTGACATGGCCTTGGACGCTGGTCGAATCAGCTACCTGTACAAGGTCGTAGACGGTCAGATCGTGGTCCCTTCAATCTTGGTGGTGGATGATTCTCAGCCGGGGTCGACTGATCAGCCTGGCAAGCCTGAAGCGCAACCGGAGCAGGAGGGAGCTTGTGAGGAGGAAGGCCGCCCGGGAGGCGAGGGTAATTAGTTTATGGCCTGCGTGCCTGATAATTTATGATGTTTCTTTTGGGGGCGTGGTCCCCTTTGTATGTAATCCTGAACAAGTCGGCCCTTCGGGGTCGCATTTTTAATTTCATATGCACGACTTTGATTGTCGATTTCTATATTTTATTTGTTCATAATGATGCGTCCGTCGGAGGACATAATTTACTTGTTATTTTTACTAAGTGTTTGGTATGCATCTTTGCGTTAATTGGGTGTGGTCGAATAAATACGGGGTGTGTGTGATCTGTTGGTTAAGGGGACCAATCAAATTTTGGAGTCTTACTCCTGGTCGGTGCCCGGGCCAAGGTAATGGCCCGGGCTCCGTGGCTTGAACGTCCCATCGCGAGCTGGGGTTCTGCCTGGTCGTGGTACTTAGGGGACGTCGGACTCGTTTGAGTATCCGTCCGTGCGGCAAGTTTCTCATTCCCTCGAAAGGAGATCTTGCTTGACTTTGTTATATTTGGGTTGTCGTGCTCGTACATAGGCACGCAGTTTTCAGACGGTCCCTTTTCTCCTTGCTTGAAAGTTGAGCAGGGCGACTTTGTGATTTAGTTGTAGTATTGTTTGAGTTTCTCGGTGTTCCAAG
>OZ014521.1:283614857-283622357 GCA_963966055.1 Lathyrus aphaca
GAAGCACATGTTGTGAATGATTGAAGTAAATGATGCTTATGACGTTTGATGATGCATAATGATGCATATGAGCGATTGAAAAGTGCCAGTTTGGTGGACTTTTGGTTTGGTAGTTGCCAATAATGATTGGACTTTGGGTGGGTGGATGGATTGATTCCCCGACACTCGATCTTCGACGATGTATGATCAGAAGATGGATCTGAAAATTCCAAGTTTGGTTATCTGCTGATGAGCGAAGCGACTTAATTGACACATGAAGACTGATTTTGATTTGAATGATTGCCAACGTCTAGCAAGGACTGCCTGTTCAACTGGGGAGTAGAGATAGGAGGATTTTCTCCCTATTTGCTTGCCCCTTCCTGTAGGGTATTTAAATAATTATGATGGGGAAGCTTTGACAATGGCCATGACATGACTTTCCCCTGTATCTGGATTTGGTAGGCGCCTGCCCCTGATTGAGCCTTTGTAGGTGATCTTGCCCCTGATTGGGCTGTTGAAAATAATTTTGCCCCTGATTGAGCTGATTTCGAAGAAGTATTGAATCAAATTCCTCTTTTGATTGCCCCTTGTTGGGATTGGTTGGCGTCTGCCCCTGATTGGACTGTTTGAAGATAATTTGTCCCTGATTGATGGACTTTGACATGAATTGCCTCTGATTGGGCTGTTGAGGTAGTCTTGATTCATGTTGGCATTAATGAAGTTCAAATTTCTCTTTTGATTGCCCCTTGTTGGGATTGTACTGATGTCAGGCACTGATTTGCAATCAAATTGTTCATACATAAATGGTAGTGTTAATGCAACGTTCATGTAAGTTTTGAAAAAGTCAATTTATTTGAATGTCGTGATAGTGTGACGAATGGACCGTTGGTCCAAACAAGGTGCTAATTTAGATAGTGCGTGAAGTATGCAACAAGAATAATCTGCAATCGAGTTTGAAGATTAGCAAATATATGGGAGTCAATTTACGCAACCTTGTTGGTAACATGCTTTCAGAATAAACCGCGCCTCAATTAGGACTTTCGAGGATTGTAATGTGGTCTGGTTAATGGTTTGAGAGATAAAGGATATAAGGCTCAAAGTTCGATTTGTACCCATCCCTTCTTCGCATTGTTCTCCTGTCCTATGTTCAGTTAATTTCTACACACACATTTGTTTTGACTTTGCAAGAGTGAAAATGAAGCTTTGAAGTTCGCTTGGAAATGGCAGTCACCTTATTTTGCTGGTGACCCTTTGATTCTTGATTTGGTGGTCACTGATATTTGTTTTGCTTTTGCTGAGGATCTGGGCTCCTCTTTCGATTTCTTTTTTCGACTAAGTCTCCCTTCGGGTGCTCAACTTAGTGGTTTTTTTTTTATTTTGTTGAATGTCGTGACTGCCATGTCTTTTGTTGATGGTCCTCCGATGGGATGTCTCCTCTTGCGATTTGAAGGTGTAGTCATGTTAACTGAACAACTACCCTGCCCCGGGTTAGATACAAGGGTTGTATCCGAAAGAAACTCCTACTTCTAGGCTCGAAGTGGTGGACTAGGGATTAACTCCTTATATCTCCAGTGTTTGGGAATTTGAAAGAAATGCCTGTACATCATTGACGAGGTTTTATCCGAAAGCATACCGCAACAGTTATGGGTATTTAGTTTTCACCATCCTCCCTCAAATATTTGCTAAAGTGAAGTGAGGAAATAATTTTGTGCTTTCATGATAAAATAATAAATAATGAGCGAATGCGAATAGATTGATTCAAAACATGCATAAACATAATATTAACAGAACCAAATACAAGTAACAATGTTCAAAGCAAATAGTACTTAACAAACAGTACAAAATAACAGGAATGCGGAAGTAATAAATGGCACTGGCTGCCTTGATTTGAGGAATTGAACTTCTCTTGATTGAATACTTCAAAATCGGAGACTACTCAGCTTGGTCTTCGACAACCCCTTAAAATGTCCTTACTTGTTGGCACCGTGTGGCGGCATTGGATCGTTCTGGACATTTGCATTTCTCGGAGTGAGAGTGAGATCCTTAGAGTTGATCATATCCTGAACCATGTGTTTGAAGGCATGGCAGTTCTCGATGGTGTGACCTGGAGCGCCTTTGTGATACTCACAGCGAGCATTGGCATCATAGTTCCGGGCATTACCAGTCTGAGGTGGCATATCTCTCAAAGTAAGAGATCCTTTTGCCATTAGTTGATTAAAGATTTCGGTGTATGACATAGGCAGGGGATCAATGTGCCTATCATATCCTCTTTGTTGATATGGTGGGCGCTACTGAGGAGCGCGTTGTTGTTGTTGACCAGGCCGTTGTGGATAAGCTGGTTGCTGGTACGGATTGGGCGCATACTGCGCAGCTGTAACCATAGGACATGGACGTGGTTGATGAGCTATCTGAGGAAGAAATAGAGCTTGAAAGGCTGCTGATAAGGCATTGGAGGAATTGGCTGATATGGCACAGGAACATATTGTGCAGCAGCAACATAGGGGTACTGGTAGTAGGGAATTGGAGTAGGTGCACTCTGTTGAAAATTCCCACTTGCAGCAGAAACAACATTTGTTTCGCCCTTTTTGTACCCGTTGAAAGGTTTCTTGACATTGGCTTGGTTGCTAGAGCCTCCTTGGATCTTTCCACTTTTCAAACCTTCTTCAATTCTTTCTCCGACCATCACCATGTCAGAAAATCCAGAAGATACGTTGCTGATCAGCTTCTCGTAGTATTGCCCCTGTAAGGTACCTATGAAGATGTCGATCAATTCACGGTCAACCAAAGGCGGATGCACTCTGGCGGCTAGCTCCCTCCAGCGTTGGGCGTACTCCTTAAAGGATTCGCTTTCCTTTTGAGTCATACTCTGAAGTTGAGTACGGTTAGGAGCAAGGTCAGTGTTGTACTTGTACTACTTTTTGAATGCATCAGATAGATCAAGCCAAGTACGAACATTGTTGCACTCGAGCTGCATGTACCATTCTAGAGATGCTCCAGACAGTCTGTCTTGGAAGCAATGGATCATAAGCTTATCATCTTTGGCATGAGCGGCCATTTTTCTGCAGTACATCCTCAAGTGAAGCTCAGGACAGTTGAGGCCTTTGTACTTCTCGAATTCTGGCAGTTTGAACTTAGCAGGGATCACAACATCTGGAACTAAGCACATGTCTGAGGCACTCAGAGAGGTTGAGTTGTGTCCTTCCATGATTCGGAGTTTTTCGGCTAACTCGCGACACATCTTCATAGCTTCGGATTCTTGAACAGCATGAGGATTGGTGATTGGAACAACAGTATGCATCTCATACTCAACTTGATGATTCTCTTCAGCTTTAGGACACTGGACTTGAGTTGGAAAAGGTTGGGCTTGAGGAATAGCACCAACAATGACACCAGAGGTAGGTATTGGTTGGGAAGTGACCTCTTCAACAGTAGGAGTGAAGCCTGGAGGCAAACCATAAACCAAAGGATTTGGAACTAGAACTTAAGGCATTGCGCGCGAGGCAGATCCTTGCACTAGAGAATTGTTCATTGCGGCAGCAGCTTCGCGACGTTCTTCCATTCTGGCCAAGGCTTGTATGGTCTCGTAAATCTGGTCAATCTTGTTTTTGACCGAGTCAATCTCTTCCCTCATAGCAGCTTGCTCTTCTTGAATCACGTCCATTAGTCTTCTAGTGTTGGCTCGAGTTAAGTACGGGCGTCTAGCACGATACGGGCGTCGGGAAACCAGCTTGATTTACTGAAGATGGAGGAACATGAAATAAGTTCTCGGCTTTGGAATGAAATGCAATATGAACAAATAATGCAAATGAGATGATCAGAATCCAGGATCACAAGATCAGGGTCTCATGAGCCCAAGGTACAGATGGAGGATACTCTGATCAGGAACTCACTGGGTAGACTCTAAAGTTTTAGGGATCCAAAGTTATCAATTCATATGGTTGTTCATCACACACGCCATAAGCATGACGGTTGATTGACTCCGCCACATGAATCTATTTTGGGTGAGATCTTTGTATCGACACCCACGAGAGCAACTTTTCTCGGGAGTCCATACTACGCGATTATCGACACAAGGTTTAAACAAAGCCTCAGAGTTATGGACTTTACTCAAATGTTTGATGCACATGTCAGCTCTTGACAGTCAATCAACTCCATTGAGAATGTCTATTCCGAGTGAGGTCTTCGTATCTACAACCCACGAGAGCAAATTTCCCGAGAGCCAATACTATGCGACCATCAATCGATGTTTTAACCAAAAGGTTCTAAAAGGTCCTCAGAGTTGATGACTCTAATGAAAACAACTGAGCACACACGTCAAGGACTTGACGGTTGTCAGTATTCTCATTAGAATCTACTCCAAGTGAGGTTTTCATATCGACAACCCACGAGAGTGGTTCTCTCGGGAGCCCACACTACACAACCTCGCTAACTTAAGTTTGTACTCGTAAGCCCGGGTATAGAGCCTTTCCCTCAAGTTTCTTTTGCAAAGTATCGATCCAAATTATAGTACCAAGGAGCCACAAGATGGAACGCGATAAACAAGCAATGCATAAAAGCAAACATCCAAACAAGCGCGGGAACCTAGACTAGGCTTGACTCGCATAGGGGTGAACCAATCCCCAGCAGAGTCGCCAGCTGTCGCACCCCGAAAAATACGACCTCACGCGATCCGAAAGGACGGAGCCGCGCGTCGGGCAGACTGAAGAGTCGCCACCTAATTCTATTTATTCCCGAATAGGGAAATGGGAGATATAGATACAACCCGGGAAGAAAAGGATGAGGAAAAAGGTCAACGGAACCATTGCATGGGTTCGGGAGTCGGTTATGCAGGGGGAAGGTATTAACACCCTCTACATCCATCGTACTCGATGGGAACCATCTAAGTTATCACGCGCGAAAGGATGTCTATGCTTAAACGAATTACTTTCTAGAGGGAAATGAGTTGAAATTATAAGTTAGATTGATCCTAGTTGCTCGGCAAGGATTGAGATCCTTGTGCCTACGTACTCCCGCGTGCAATGGCAAAGTCAGAGCCTCGTAGTTCGGCCTACTACGGGTGATGGTTGTTGATTTTATTACCTTTCTTAGATGAAAGGGTTTAGGAGTTGAAATGCACTAAAGACTATGGATAGTTTATTTCGTCCAACATGACGAGCGTCTTGTGCCGAAATAATCGGAGCGAGTAACGAGAGCTCGTTATCCTCCTTTCTACCGCTTAAGGCTCGTGGCGTACAAATCTTCTCGTATTTATTAAAGTGTTTTATTTCCTAAGACCGCTTGACGTTGGATCAAGGGTTTGGATCTAATCGAAACATTTTGGTTTTTGAGGTTAGAGGGTGAATGCAAATGGAGGTTTATTTTGTGGTTTGTTAGCGAGGCACAAAGCGCTCGGCTCGCAAGGTAAGGTGGATCCTAATAAACGATAACAATAACTGGAAAATAAAGTGCAAGTGTGCGAGTGAAATCGCTTGGCGTTGGACCAAGGATTCGCGAAAAATATTATATTAACTAAATATGACATAAGTTTTGCCAACGAAGAAACACAACACCAAGATATCCTCATAATATGTATGTATGTATGTATGTATGTATGTATGTATATATATATATATATATATATATATATATATATATATATATATATATATATATATATATATATATATATATATATATATATATATATATATATATATATATATATATATTTATAAGTATGTATATATATATATATATATATATATATATATATATATATATATATATATATATATATATATATATATATATATATATATATATATATATATATATATATATATGTATATATGTTTATAAATATATATATATATATATATATATATATGTATATATATATATATATATATATATATATATATATATATATATATATATATATATATATATATATATATATATATATATATATATATATATTTGTATGTATGTATGAATGAATGTATGTATGTATGTATGAATGACATAAGTTTTGATAACAGGGACATACCACATCAAGATATCTTTATATATATATATATATATATATATATATATATATATATATATATATATATATATATATATATATATATATATATATATATATATATATATATATATATATATATATATATATATTTTATATTTTATATTTTATATTTTATATAATATATATATATATATATATATATATATATATATATATATATATATATATATATATATATATATATATATATATTTTATATTTTATATTTTATATTTTATATAATATATATATATATATATATATATATATATATATATATATATATATATATATATATATATATATATGTATGTATGTATGTATGTATGTATGTATGTATGTATGAATGAATTTATGTATGTATGTATGAATGAATGTATGTATGACATAAGTTTTGATAACAGGAAAATACCACATCAAGATATCTTTATATATATATATATATATATATATATATATATATATATATATATATATATATATATATATATATATATATATATATATATATATATATATATATATATATATATATATATATTAAGCTGCTAAAAATATTATATTAACTAAATATAACTTAAGTTTTGCCAACGGAGAAACTCAACACCAAGATATCCTTAAAATATGTATGTATGTATGTATAATATGTATGTATGTGTGTATGAATGAATGAATGTATGTATGTATGTATGTATGATTGTACGAATGAGTGTATGTATGTATGTATGACATAAGTTTTGATAATAGGGAAATACCACAATAAGATATCTTTATATATATATATATATATATATATATATATATATATATATATATATATATATATATATATATATATATATATATATATATATATATATATATATATATATATTTTATATTTTATATTTTATATTTTATATAATATATATATATATATATATATATATATATATATATATATTTTATATTTTATATTTTATATTTTATATAATATATATATATATATATATATATATATATATATATATATATATATATATATATATATATATATATATATATATATATATATATATATATATGTATGTATGTATGTATGTATGTATGTATGAATGAATTTATGTATGTATGTATGAATGAATGTATGTATGACATAAGTTTTGATAACAGGAAAATACCACATCAAGATATCTTTATATATATATATATATATATATATATATATATATATATATATATATATATATATATATATATATATATATATATATATATATATATATATATATATATATATATATATATATATATTAAGCTGCTAAAAATATTATATTAACTAAATATAACTTAAGTTTTGCCAACGGAGAAACTCAACACCAAGATATCCTTAAAATATGTATGTATGTATGTATAATATGTATGTATGTGTGTATGAATGAATGAATGTATGTATGTATGTATGATTGTACGAATGAGTGTATGTATGTATG